>NW_019091367.1:1946013-2024191 GCF_001949145.1 Acanthaster planci
CAATGTCCAAGCACCTTCAATGCTGACCACAGTACTGACAATGTCCAAGTACCTTCAATGCTGACCACAGTACTGGCAATGTCCAAGTACCTTCAATGCTGACTACAGTACTGGCAATGTCCAAGTACCTTCAATGCTGACTACAGTACTGACAATGTCCAAGTACCTTCAATGCTGACTACACTGACAATGTCCAATTACCTTCAATGCTGACTACAGTACTGACAATGATTACGAAGTACACTGTTTTGGCAGCTAGATGGAAAGAGTTAATAAAAGGCTAAGGTGATGGTAAAACTATAGGGGGGCCACAGGGTGCACAAGCCCTAGCAGAAGTCTGCCCCCCCCTCCTGCTTGCCCTCCCCCTTTCAAATTTTGAAATGTACAGAAGTGTGACCAGGCCACAGTTCATTTGCATACTAATTACTACCCCCTTCAAAATGATTGCACCCTCAGAAATTTCAACCTATAACAGTAACACTTCGGCAATATGGCAAAAAAATACTTCTCCTAACTTTTAATTACATTAGCAAAAAAAGAGGACTTACCACAAGTGTCACCAGTAACGGACAAGCATTTGTGATGGTCACTGTAATGAGAAACAATGAAGCCAAAATTTCTAAAATCAAACTTAATTAACCTGGTACATACATGAATACAAGACATACACTAAATGGTCATAGGATTACCTTTAAAATGTAATGGAAGTTAATGTACGCGAACAATGTTGTGCACTGGCGTACATGCATGTCTTTTGGGGGTCTCGACTACAACACTGGCTTTCACTAACTTCCAAACATGACGAGAGACATCTCCCACTTACTGAGGACCACCTTATATCCCATCTGCTTGATCATAGTCATGACCTCCAGGGCTCGGACTTTGCTGATGGCCGTGTAGAACATGTCCTCCCAGCCGTACAGCTTGATCAGCTTGATCCCCTGCAGCAACTCGTTGGTTCGTTTCAGACGCTCGTCTGATTGGAACTGCAGAGGTAGACAATTAGAAGGTCACATGTGATGTGCAAAACCTTGGTGTGACATTAAAAGTCTGTAATATTCTCTTCTGGAAGTGAAAATTAAATCATTGCATGCTCAGGAAACAGACAGCAGCTTTGTACGAAACAACTTTTCAAGGAAATTCTGGTCCTCATTCCTGTGTCCCATCTCCCAGAATTTTCCTGTTCACACTTGTCATTGCTTAAGTAGAAACTTAAGACATTATATCTGTGTAATACAAAACTGCTGCAAACTGCTTGCTGACTACAGTAACCTAAAATACAAATCACAAAATGTAGAGGGCCTGACATTTCGATCTTTGCAGAATCTTTCTCAAAGGCAAAATAACAAGTATATGACAATTAGAGTCTACTAGTTATTTTGCCTTTGAGAAGATTCTGCTAGGATCAAAACGTCAGGCCCTCCATATTTTGTGACATTGCTATCTAAAAAGTATTGTTGTACAATGTCCAAACACTTTAAAGTGAAATTCCTTTTTTTAATATGAACAGCTTATTAGAAGAAGTACAACTCTAAAATGAAGTTTGTTTCAATTCAACTGAGAAAGAATCCAGAGAGTAAATTTACCCCAAGAATTCCGGAATTTGTATTGAGTTATAGGAGAAGTTACAACATAATTTGAAAACTTTTCCTGTTTTGTATAAATACCCAGTTGCTAACTGTACAGATTTATTTCAATAATAAAATACAGGACACACAACAAGGCTAATATCACTTAAAAAATACAAAAAGTTTCTTTGACTAGCTTCCTTTGGGGAGCGAAACAAGGAGCAGTTAAAATGACCCACCATGGTAGTTTTTTGGTACTTGGCCGTCTTCCTTGCTATGATGACTTGGATGGGTATGGTGATGAAGAAGACAATGCAGCCAATCAGGGCAGCCACTCCCAGCTCAAAGTACAGGATTACCATGTAGCCGGTAATCTGTGAACACCCACAGTGAAATGAGGGTACATGTATATGTACGTACTCAATGCAGATGATGTATTAACAATGCAAGGTCACAAAGTAGTTCACAAAACAAATGATCCATGGCCAAAAACAAGACTTATCCCATCAGAGGTAACATCAAATTCGCATCAAGAAAGAGTCATCAAAGACCATGAGACTCAAAAATAGTCCCAAACATACAGAGGTAATACAGAAGAAATTCCAACGGCAAGTTAAAATTCCGGTACCTTATTTATTTGACTATTCCCCTCGACACTTTTGCTGGATAGCTGAACCTCTTTTGAAAGGAAACCAACTAACGAGGGCCAGAGCTTCATCAGGAGTTTTATTTTTAAAAATTGTGGAATATTACAAATATACTTCAACTCCCCCCCCCAAAAAATGACCATACATACCACAAATGGAATGGACCAGACGTAATGGACCCACTGTGCTGAGTTGAGGATGTTAGTGGTGTCCACCGACATGTGGTTGGTGATCTGGCCCATGGTCATAGCGCCCCCACTTATGGTATAGCTGGACAGTTGCAACGACTTGTCATATATAGCCGCCTGCAAACACATTTCCAAGTCAGACAAATGTGATGACAGAAACATTATATGGCCCTTGTGCAACATCAGTAAAATCATACCCTATTAAGCTTACATATTCTGCAATGTCATATTCTGGCAATGTCATGAAGTTGATTTTACCCTTGCGGATTTTACAAGTTTTGAAAACCCCCTTAAAAATCTGTTAAAGTTGGACATATGGCTTCTACCATCAATGTGCATACAAAATTATGAGGCCTGGGTAAATTTGATAGCTTTATCCGTAATTGGAAGCCAACTTTCTGTATGATAATACTTATTGTTCATTGCTACATACTGAGAAAAAGTTTACGTCATTTAAAATGTAATCTGGGAGAAATCCTTCAAATATAATGAAAGTGTCCTAAGATTTTAAGTTTTTATAAGACCGAGATCTTGCCAGAACTGGTGTCATTCTTTTCCAACAACTTCACCTTTCATCAAAAACTGTGACCCGATGATAAAGATTACACAGTCTCGAATAGAATCCCCCAGAATAGGAAGCCATTCACTTCAACGTTATGTTTAATACCTGAAGTGCAGACTTGATGTGGCCCGACTCAGTAATGACAATATGGTAGTGACCCTGTTGGCCCAGTACCTTGACAATAGTTGCCCAGAACATGATGGTGACCAGCACAAAACCATTGCGTAGGAAGTCACTAAGCGAGATGTACTTTGTCTGGAAAAAAGTGGAAACCAAGTGATTAAAAACAACAACTTGTTACGGGCCAGGCTGCAACTGTCTTCACTGCCTCTCCCTAATCCGAAGTGATTACTTTCTCCACACTGATCTCGGTACCAAAACATCTATTTTTTTCGATGAGCCTGTTCAATATTTGGCAAGATTATTTGAGAACATGGCACCGCATCTGTTGTGAAAATTGATGTACTGCTACACTAATAAGACCTCGTGCATGCACGGTCCTTGGGTGACGGCACACTTCATTTTGATAAGAGTGCTTTGTTGAAATACTGAAACACTTATTACATCAGAATATGCAAGATGCCTGTTTCTTGTTTCATAGAAAGTGCTGTAACTGAATATTGCCTACACTCCTCTTTGAAGATTAACAAATTCCACTATTGGTGAAAGGCTCTTTTCAAGCATGCAATGCTTGATATTAATAATTAATTCACAATGTGCTAAGAGTTCCAATTAAAAGTTTATTGCCTAAAAAATCTCCTTTGGCTGTCTAAAATATGAGAAATAGCCATCTAAACTCCACTGCTGCTGTTTAGCTTGATATATTGCCCCTCTGCCGGTACTCATTCCTTTTAACGTGCATGCATGTACAAGGGGAAGAACAGTACGTGGACCAGTGAAATAACGCCTCTGAATTCCTTTGCCAACTGATCGCAATTGCAAGTTTGCAAATGGAGTGAATAATACTCACAATGGCATAGTCCTGCAGTCCCCTGCCATAGTAGACATCAGTGACATAGTTGATTGCACTGGCAAGTGCAAGGGGTGGGATGAAGGTGGCAATATCGCCGCATATCTTGACAAATCCACCGATCATCATGCGAAAGCCAAACGCTCGGACGTAGACACGAAACAGGCTCAGTGGTTTCTTGTGAGCTTTGGCTCTAGCCTGGTTGAGATGCAGTCATTAGAAAAAAGTTTCATACATCTTCAGCAAACTCGAAGAATTCGAACTCATTTTTACAGAGTGCCAAATGCTTTCATCATTTTGGTGACCATTATCCATTCGGAAAAGAGCTGAACATGACAGTAATGTGTCAATTTTCTCAAGAAGTGACACAAGTGCAATAAAAAAATGTGATAACAAAGGCAATTTCAGAAGTGTCTTTGATATCACAATCACAAAAACATGCCATTATTAGCACAAGAAAGACAGAATTTTGTGAAAACAGTGATGAAATTTGCAAAACACTTGACTTGTTCCCTTGGGCTAAAATTGTAGCAACATGTCTATATACATACCAAGTTTCATTGCAATACACAGCCACTTCAAAGCCCTTAAACAGGGCAGAATTTTAGATGGCGACTGCTCACCTGCTCTTTCCTGAGGGCTCTGGTGAAGGCGTCCCTCTGGTACTTGGTGGTGTGTATCTCGGACAGGCTGCCCAGGTCTGACATTTCTAGAGCTTGCTTGTAGCCCTTCTTGAAGATCCAGTTCAGCCACCAGTAGAATGCTGACGACAGCAGGTTAGTGTAGCCCTGCAGATAATGCATGTCGTCCTTCTTTAGGTCTTCCGGGAACTCCTCTTTGTGGTAACAACTGAAAATCTTCCAGCAAGAGAAAAAAGAGATGAAATTGAGCATGATTCAAAGGGATTTTTTTGGGTTTTTTTACTTGTTGATTAAAATCTTTGCAACGCACTCCATGCAAAAGTACCCCTTCAGCGGCAAGTCAGCCTCATATGGGTCCCAGAACACCCATCGTACAGTTGTTAAGCCCCTGTACCACGAATTGGTCCCACTTTAACTTGTGACCAATCATAAAATATCAGTATAGAACAGACAACAGGCACACGGCCTCAAAACATTTGCATGGTCAAGCAAACAACAAACTTTTGTATTAAAAGTGGATCTATGGGGGTTGACTGCACCCCCCTGAACTCTTAATCAATTCCTCTTACCACTAAAGGCTGATGGGCCAAGCGGCCTTTGGCCTCTGCTTCCAGAATTATTAAGAGTTAACTGGGACAACAAAGGGACTGCTTTTAATAAAGTGTGCACGCAAGACACCAGCATATTGGCTATCTACATTTGGAATAAACTTGCTGGTTCCTTTTCAAGGGATAATTGATACCTCCAACACTGTTTGTTTACATACTGGTAGAGTTCAAAATAATTGTTTGGCTATTTTCAAAGTTCATCTGTAGTTTGCATTTGAAAGGAGTTGGTCCTTTGAAATTGCCTCAAACATTTGCCAAAGAAATAACAATTTTCCCACAAAATGTCCTAGATTTTAAGCCTTGAAATGAACGAATAGAATTGACATTTCACTTTGTCCTCATGGGCAATTACTTCAAGATATAAAAGGAAACACAAACTGTTTCACCCTAATGTCATTTTAATTACAATGAACTGAAAGGTTTGCCTAAACCGCATGACCACAACATTTGCATTAAAAATGAAAGAGAGAAAAACAAGAAAGTACTTTATTCACCTTTGTTATGATGACCCAAATTTCCAGAACCAAATACAAGGAGTACATGACTATGGCGGCCATGCAGAGATCATATCTGAGGAGGGAGGAGTCTACCTCCACATCATGGTTCAAGTTGAGGAACCGGGTGATCTCTGAACCCAGGGCCATTACCCAGTAAAGTAACAGGAGCCAGACCATGTGTGGCTGGCTCCACAGCTCCATCTGGTTGTAGTAGACCACGGTCAAGAGAGCTGCTGATAGGGAGAGGATGGCAGGGATGTAGAGGTGGGGTTGGGTAGGCTCGTCTCGGTAGACGTCCACGTCCGTCAGGACACCCTCGCCCAGCTCACACATGGTCAGCGAAAGAAGGAGGAAGTTGAAAACCCAGCGGACGTTGTGACCAGGGAACTGGACCTGGTAGGGGTGCTCCTCTTGGCGGATGCGGGTGCAGCATCCGAGGATGAGGAGAACCAAGACGCCCACGAGGACCAAGACAAGGTGCGGCACTGTGTAGACCAAGTCCACAAAGCAGGCATTGTACAGGGTGTGGCTCAGGTCAAAACTGAAATTCACCAGAGTCTCAGTGTTGTTGCCTCCACAGTACCAGTCAAATGGAGAGTTTTCAGTGTCATCCATATTGCTCTCGTTTTCATGGAGAGGGTTTAATTCTTGAACCAAAAAGCTGAAAAATGACAATGAGAGAAACTTGCAGATCCCATATAGCCACATGTACAATTCAATCTAATATTTGGCAATTCACAATTTAGCTGCCGAAAGTAAGTTATGAAAGCAAATACCATTATACTTCTCAATAGTTCAACTCTGCAGGGTTACCTCCTGTGAATTCGTCTTCTGCTTTGGAATTGAGAACTAACAATCATCCTCCATTAAATATTTGAATGCAATTTCGTTTAGACAGGGGCAGTTCATATACTAAGTACAATTGAAAATTTCAATGTGATTTGTGCGGAATTGCAGAAAGCACTGGCATTGCCACTGAATTCATGAAAACTGAACACAATTTCAGTCCTGGGAAATTTTGCAGTAAATGCTATGTGCGACGTAAACTTAACTCTAAATGCAAACACCAACTGGTAAAGTACATGCATAAACTGGCCTTTTGGTTAGTTGCCCCCAATAATTGATATTACTGAACAATATACATACCCAACGCAGTGGCGACTTGAAAATCACGGAGTGAAAGCAATGAAATCTTGTTCCCCCATCACCTTTCATAGGTTTTCCTTCCTTTCCTTCCATTCATTTTTACAAAGCAAACACTAGCACGATGATGAAACACTTGCACTGCATGCAGCTATTATCTGTCATACTGCACAAAATAACTGCAACAGTTCACACGATGAAACTGCACAGACTTTGATCCAGAGTGTTTGCTGTTTATCACACACTCTACAATTATCACCCAAAGGGGCTAACCTATCACAATCTGACAGGAGATATCGATGGAAACTTTGCACCCAATTTTCAAATAAGAAAAAAAAAGACGTTAAAGCCTGTTCAAGTTCAAAAGTTTGATCACGGTACATGTATCGCATGCCAAACAGAAAAAGGAAAAAATGTCTTTAACAGCAGCCCATCATTTTGTCAAGTTCTTTTTTAATGCATAAGTTTCTGAATCATGACACAGTTGACAATGTAGACTTAAATGCACACTACTTTTAAAAAAGGGTAAAAGCAATATGACCAAAATTCCTGTTACCATTCAAAAATTAAAACAACGCAGATTCTATGGTGACCTCTGATTTCCCGTGGCCTTAGTTTTTGCCTACCAGTGCTATTAAAGTAGACTACACTGGCTTGTCAGCATAGCTGACAAATAATCCAGAGCGCTGAACAAATTTTCAGTAGCTACCAAACCACAAAGTAGTAGATACACCGCTGCTTGAAGTGAAATGAGAAGCAAAACCAGTCACCAACTGAAGGGGAACTTTTGGAAAACTTTGGCTGCCCATTAAAATAGTAGGCAATATGGGAAGGGTCTATCAGAAGAGGAGGAAGCCATATGTAGACCAGCTGCTGTGCCAAAAATTATAATTTCTACAAGGTGCTCATGCTGCATGAAATAAAAACAATTTTTTATCAAAATTAAAAAAAAATAGCCACACAAATTTTGCATTTATGTCATGAGTGCTCCGACTTGTAAATCTGGGTTCAACTGAGCCATTAACTTGATGCAATCCTTGAGTGTGAAATTCTTCCCGGTGAGACAGTCAAAATTTCATGAATTTATTACAGAACTAGCAATTTTCTTTTCAACTACAGTACACTACAGTAGAAAAAAAAAGAACAGAAAAAAGAGACTCAACAAAAAAGTACCGTCATCTACGATCCGTTCAAAAACCATCTGAATGGCATTCAATACTTCACAACTCACTGGTATTATTCATGAAAATACTATTTTCAATATACATTTCATCTGCAAACTACTTTCTGTTTAACATTAAGTAAATCGATATCAATCAAAAACCACACACGCACCTAAGAAAGACGGACATTGCATATCTTTCACTAAAAAGTAGAAAGTAACTATATTAGAGGAATATTTCCAAATCATATAATTTTCCTAAAGATATGAAGCACTTTGTACAAAACTGACAGTGAATATAAGAGGCTGTGGAACAGAAGCTTACATTTTGGCACCGCCATGCAGTCTTAGAGACCGTCAAGATTGTCTACAGTCTACGCTGTCAGAAACCCACAACTTCAAAGGAAACTTAGAATACTGTAATTACCAATTCTCTTGTGCCTGAACCCAGATGTGTGGAAAATGTTCCCAAATCTGAATTTTTCAACGTATCTGAGCAAAAAATGACACTTGCCATGAATCGGAGAGGTGATAAAACTTAAGATGAGATGTGATGAATTCTGGTCTAGTATTACACATGTACATGCAAACACTGTGGTCCTGTCATTCTATTGCTACTATTCGTGTTTGGGATGGACGAAAGACCGTTTATACTTAGTCCCAATTTTATGATGATTTACCATGTGACTGGCCTATGGCAGTGAATTCCACAGTGCTGCTGAGAAAAGAAATGTGTGTTAAGCAAACGATATATATGCTCAGCAGAAACAGGATACCGATCAAAACACAGTGCTAAGTCTATCACTTGAGACCGATACTCTGCTTAGTCCTGCTTAGCACAAAAAATGTGCTGAGCAAGTTGAGCATTGGGCTGGGTACATAAACACTTGAGCGTCTGCACATATTTTCTCAATGACCCGTCGGAGAGCTGAAGGGTCGACTGGCCTCATGCCTGAATGTGAGAAGACAATGTGAGATGTCTTCAGTCCAAACTTTGAGTAAACTCTTGGTTCTTTTCAGAACTACACATACTCATAAGTCATATATTCCTTCGCATGGTGCTACCGCAAGCCTTTCCACCTACTACAATGACATGCGAAACATTCTCTTGAAATCCGGGACAAGAAATATTTCAGCAAAATTGATTTTGTGCAAGCTAGCAATATATGTATCCTGACACTTACCACTTGTTACAATAAATGCTCACTAACCCTAACAACCCTCAATCCTTCACCTGTTGGAGGATTGAGGACTGTTAGGGTTAAAGTAGCGTAGTATAATTTGAAATGAAAGTTACACCGCTGAATATTGGCACACAGTTTACTGGAATGAAGAAAACAGACAAGTAAACGATAAAAAAGTATGTATGTAGAGGTAGCACATTATGTAAGATTAAAACAGAAAGAAAACAGGTAACAAGTCAAAAATTATTTTAAAATTATTTACTAAAAACAAAGAAGACAACCTGCATTGCATTGAAGACCTTCCCAACCATAAAACATGTAGGTCTTCAAAAAAAATAGAAACTGATAAAACTAAATAAAAAGGAGTTGTTGTATTAAACAATTTAGAAGAGATCATTTGGAGGTTCTTAAAAAGAAAAGACAAATCTCCTTCAATAACAAAACCAAAGTTGAGTCAAACCCTGTAGGTAGAGCGGATACCTGTGCTCACTGAGGAGAAATCTGTGCTGGCCTGTTGTTTGGCCGGCTGCTCATGCAACGCTGTTTACCCTGCTTCTACTTCTACCTCGCATGTGAAAGCAGACTCTTTGAAAAGTTAGAGCAATTGCTCTGAGGTACGAAATTGAATGTCAGTTTGACAAAGCTGCTAGAGATTTTTTTCTCACACAGTTTTTTCTTTCTTCAAAATCCATGCAGTCAAATCAGCATTTAGGACATCCCCCCCAGAAGGACTGTTTCAGGAAGCCCTGTGTACTGATATCATTTCAGAGTGTTTACGCAGTGCATGGTAAGATGGAGTGGGGGTAAATCACGTGGTCTACACAGCCCCCTGCGTGTGCTGTGAGTAGGGCAAATGGCAGACATACAAGTGACATTCGATAAGTAAGTTTGAGGTGCAATCTTTGACCAATTCTAGTTGTGGAAGATAATTCCTCGGAAGATTCAAAATGACAGTTACAAAACTGCCTTTTGGAAAGTATCCATGTGCTTATGATAGCAGTGTGTTGGCAATAAATGCACCGATGTCTCATGGTCTATCCCATTCTGCATTGCAGTAAACACAGTAATACATCATCAATACAGAGGGCTACTACGTGTTCAAACAATCTTTTGTTTTTTTGAGGACTGTGGGACTTGATATATTCGACAAAATCAAAACCGGGCTTAAGATCTCAGGCTTGGAAACATGCCAAAGACGCTTTCTTGGGCACAAAAACGTTGTTACCTGCAGTGGACACTGCTTGGCAGAAACAAGGTTGCCGGTCAAAAGTCACGAGGTGACATTAGTAGTGACTGGTATTTAGCACAGATATCGGCTAAGCAAATATTTAATCGTGTGCCAGGAAGGATGTAAGCGCTTGTGCCCTTTGGCCCGTAAGAATGATCACTTCCAAAAAAAAAAACTTTTTCCCTGCAAAAGGACATTTGTATGCAACTGTTTTATTTTAATGAATTATAAAGATTTCTTTGCTAAAAGTAAAAAAAATCCCTAGTCGCGTTATAAGTTGTTCCAAGGTTGTTTTTTGTACAGCCCGTGGTGATTTTGTGGTTAAATTTATCTGGTTTTTACTAAATAAAGAGAATGTGTTTCTTACGCCCTTTTGCCAGGAACATTTTTTTCTGCTGTGATCATGTTTCCCGGCAAAAGGGTGTAAGCATGCTTGCACCCTTTTGCTGGGCACACGACGATTTGCTGATTAACTTGCAACTGGGCCCGGGAACCCTGAAGGAGGTTGAGGATTTGTATTGGTTTTAATTCATACCGAAACCGCTACCATTCCGAAGATGACTGTATTGGTTGAACCAAGTACTGTAAAAATATTATAAACTCAAAGTATTGATGAGAGTGCTGCTTTCACACTCCACAAGAATTTGACCTATCATTTAGAAGACAATCATAAAGGCACCAATAAGTGATTTTTCCGTTTTGAAACTTGGGTTGTAATACATATTCTTAAGTTGATGTAAACTTTGTACTTTTGAAAATGTTTAAACTTTTCAAAAACACTACATACAGGATTACAGTAAAAACCTAGGAATCAATGCAAGTATATACAAAAATGCAAATCAAAATATCTATTATATGGTTCAAAAGACTGTCTGCAAAGAAAACTACCCTGCCTAAAGTCAACTGATTTTTAATGAGGACCCTTTCTATGAATAAACTACCTACCAAAACTAAACTCACTTTGTGATCTCAAAATATAAACTCAAAACTCAAAAACCACCTTCCAAAAATACTATAAAACCCTTTCATATTTCCAGTCCGGAACCCTGCTACATTTGAAGTCCTTACGACAAAAGACATCTTGAATAAGTGTTTTTCTTTGACCAAGCTGTGTTAAATTAGGACAGAAAAAACAAGGCAGCTACATGTATTTCAGCATGTGCATGCCAGAACTTTCGTATCACAGGCCAATCGGTGAAATACACCTAGGGCGTATCACATCTCTGAGTGCATTTTTAACAACGAACTTGTAGATTTATCAAATGGCAGTGCAATGCTTGAATGTACACAACAACCCATAACAAAGCTGGACATTCTGTAAGGTGGGTGCACTGAACCAGTGACATTTCAGAAGCCAGCTCAATATCCCAACTACGTACGAGGTTGGCATTCTTCGATAATTCTCACTTCGGGGCAAACACTGCAGATGGATGTACACAATCCCACAATAATATGTTCTCATTGAAGTACCACTTGGCTGTGGAGTGAATCCTTAAGGGCCGTTTCAAGGATATTTATCCTTGGATGTTTAAAGGTCTCATACCAAACGGAAGTTTTTTCAGGGATTTTGAACAACTCCCAATTATTCACCAATGGGCAGGGTTACAGGCCTTTTTAAAGATTTCTCCACACCTAACCAGCAATAGGATCAGTGCTGGCAACAGTAGGTGAAGTAATCAGAGTTTTATGGAGAGCTCAGCAAAGGTCACCTTATCCTCAAATCTAAGGAAAAGGGTTACATCAATGGTTTTTAAAGGATCCAGATGTTTATAGCGTCTATGTAGCAATGGTGGATAAATCTGCATTCAAAACAATAATTTGGATAATAGTTCTCACAAAAATTGGGAGCACTGAAGCACAGAGCTGCCTACAATCGCAGTAAGTTTTGTACTTACTTCAGGAACAAGAACTTAGCTTCAATTTTGTTGGTAACCTCAGTAATTCTGAATACATGTCGTAGATCATTAATCTCCAAAGAGAAAATTATCGAATGATGTGCATAAGCGGAGTTGGAATACTGAACTAGCCAAGTCTCAATGACCAACCACAGAGTGCCAAACTTAAATCATACGAAAACCATATAAAAAAGGGAACTTAAAGCTGAGTGCTGCTGTCCCTTAGCATGAGACATGACAATAGTTGTTGGAAAAATTGTCAAAAGACGAGGTATTTGGGGAAAATAGAATACTCTGTAGGCATTTTTTTCTATCTACTCAAGAACACAGATGTTTTAAGAAAATTTCAAGAAGCTGTAAAGACTTCATCAATAATCGTTGGTCAGAGATAACAACAAACAAATTAAGGCCTTAATAGGAACCAACAGTTTTAATTCTCCAAACCACACTGGCAATCCAAACATAATCATTTCCCCCTGGCTCTGACACTCACATAATGGTCACTTACGACACGGTCATTGCAAAGTTCTTTTCATACTTCCCCAGTGTTCTGAAATTGAGCCAGTTGTACTACTTTTGTGATGAGTGAGGTTTAAGTCAGTGTCTTCGCCTCAGGGACCACCTCCTTAACTTCCAGCCCTGACGAGAGAGGCAAAGATGCTGTCCTCTTGAGCCAGCAGATTCTGTGGCGTGTCATACTCGGCGATCCGACCCTCGTTCAGAACCAGGATGTGGTCCGAGTCCAGGATGGTTTGCACACGGTGCTGGAAAAGAAGGAAAGGATTTGTGCTAACGAGTACACTTTCCTGCACCAACGCCGGGACATCACGCAGGGGAACTGAATCAAAATCCACTCATGAGATATCAGAGAAACAGCCGACACATGTACAAAGTCCTTCTCTCTTGTAAAAATTGTTATTGGGATTTTATAAATTCTCACATCACAGTTTTCAGAGACTAACACCATCTAAAATGTGACACATGCTCTTGGCTTTTGTTTCTTAAGAATTCTGCCCAAACTTTATTTCATATTGAAATAGTCCATCTATAATGTTGTAAGGAACTGACTTTCAAGCAAACTAGACATGGAAAGACTCTAAGGGTGGAGCCGCAATTCCAATTCTGAGTTTCCTCTGTGATTCTGAAAGGAAGCTGTCCAAGGCTGAGGGCTGGTTCACACCTGCTGCCAAAATGAAGCGGCACAGGATTTTGCGGCTTCAGATGAAAACAATGGCGCTGCCATTTTGCACAAGTTGAACACACTTCAGCTTGAGTAAATTTTGCCGCAAATGCTTCGTGACTTCAAACTCGCTTCACTTTTTCAACTTGTCTGAAGTATGAACTGGCCTTAACGGGAGATAAGAGGATTGGAAGAAAACGATTCTGACTGTTCACAAAGGATTAATTTTGGAAAAGGAACTGCACAGATGGCTGGTCCTTACAGCTATGGTGAGTACGGTCCTCTCTTTAAAGGCAGAGGCTACAACGTCTTGGAGAATGGCATCCTAGGAGAAAAAACACAAATGCCATGAAATCAGTGAAAAGCAGTTTTTTTAACAAGTTTTTCAGGGTTGGTTATATTAAACTCATAAAGTGCCATGCAATAATAAGAATCCATCCACATACTGCTGCATGATGGACAGCAGTTTCCTGATCCTATTTCAAAATTCTCAGACTTTTTGTGAGAAGAAATCAAACTGACAAAAAAATCAATACGCAGCACCTCGACAACAAAATCTTTTATTGTAACTTTCAGGGAGTTTCTACCTTAGTCCTACACAGGAGCGTGAGAGAAAAATTCTGTTGTTTGTGCATTCTTGTAAAACCGATTGTAGCCTCAGCCACAAGTAATTAACGGTTGAGATCACTGTTTTCAAGACTCACCGTTTCCAAGTCGATGGAGGCAGTGGCCTCGTCCATGACAAGAATGCGAGTCTTCCTCAAGAAGGCACGAGCTAAACAGAACAGCTGACGCTGACCCACGCTGAAATTCTCACCTCCCTCCGTCACCATGGCATCTGTCAAAAGAGGAAAAAAAAAGTATGGGGAGGGCGGATTATCCGTTAGATGAGGATGAAGAACCGACAGAGACAACGGTGAAGAAATTACACCTGGAGAAAACTGGAGATAATTAAACTTTCAGTGCTACAGTCTTGGGGAGCATGATGAATTTGAGTGGCAGGGTCAAAATGGCCCTGACCTCCTATTTTGTTGACAAAATTTTATTACAGACTTAAAAGAAAATGGGATGCTTTCCAAAGACACATATGCAATAAAGACAGGAAATTAACACGTTCAAAAACAAATTCCGTTACATGATTCTACAATCCACTTGACCCCTTGGGGCAGAAGCAAGAAAGGTCTCAACCCTTTCCCCAAATCTTTCATCTGTCCTTGGAGACAATACCAAGGGATTATAGAGTGTTGAACACGTCACGCGCACAATCATTTGCAAAAAAAAGGCATAAGCACGAGAACAAGCTCATGAACCAACACGCGCGTACTCCATGAATTTGCACTGCACTTCCTGCTTCAAAATGACCTTCAACACTCTGGAACTCTGTGCCATTTTCGGCTGATGAAACAGAAAAAGTTGAGAAGCAGTCAAGGGGGGCAAATGACAGTATCCGGGCAATACTTCCTACTTACCCAGTTTGAGGTCAAGATCTGACACCACATCTTTCAGCTGCGCGATCTTCAGGGCTTCCCACAATGCATTATCATCGTGCTCACCCCGTGCATCCAGATTAAACCTGGAAAGAGGAACAATAAGCGTGAAAGTTCCAACGGAAAATCCAAATCGAGAATTTACAGTGACAGCTTCTCCGAGAAAATGCATCTGAGGCCTTAGATTAATGCATTGCAATCTTTTTTTTTGGGGGGGGTATTTTAAATGGATGTGCTGAATGTTCTGGCCACGTTCAGGAAATGTTTGCAGAAGTGTGCAAGGAAACCACAGAAAACCATGGAAACGTCTTTGACGGGGAATGCCAGTGAGAGCAAATCTGCCGCTGTCAAACCCACATCTCATTCTATGTGGCACTGTGCCCAGACCAATACTTTCATGCTTTGTAGAGCAGACACCTTTGTTTCTGAAACTGGCACAGTGCGCTGCTGACCTGTTTTCAATAGGGACCAGATTAGCGTACAGCGGTGCTGTGGGGCTCATCGCTGCGGTGGTGGAGCGCTTTTGTCCCCGGTGGTAATGAGCTCATGCTGAGTGCCCCAAACCGTGGTATACTGTTTCAAAACAACGCTGGCTTATCTCCGCTATTGACAGTGAAAGAATGTTGGTAATTCCAAGCAGCCTGGTCTTTTGCTATGAGTACCATCTTTTGTTATAAGGCCCAGTTCCCTTTGTCCAATTTTGGACACCCCAGCTGTGCATATAAAGAATACGTGTCTGAAACCGGGCTCCCCGGCAGCAAGTGGTTAACCAGCATTAAAGAAAATTTCATTGCCCAAGGCCCAACTAAACATTGACAAATTTACAGTGAGTATAGTGTAACATGCCCAAACAGCAAGGAGTAAAAGCACAGTTACTTACAGTTCACTGTAGTCACCCGACTTTAAACATTCCACCTTATGAACCAAAAAACCTAGTGGAAGATGAACATTAGTACAGTGGATATTCTTATCCACTTTACCTGATGGTGCCTGTGAAAAGCACAGGGTCCTGTGGAATGATGGCCAAACGACGGCGGACTTCAACCAACGGCAGGTGGGCGATGTTCATGCCATCTATCAAGATTTGCCCTGTCGCGGTCACAATAAAAGGAAAATGTCTTGACTCAAAAGAGTTTTATCATTATAAAGGAGAGGTCAGAGAGCACCGTTCCATGCAGGTTCCAAATCATAACGTCAGAGCAAACACTCAAATTATCCTTCTTCGAGAGTTTAAAGATAAGTTCGTTTTGTGAAATAGATTTTGGAATCCATGCACAACCGCATGGTCTTGCACTGGTTCAATCCTCTTTAGGGGGATGTGTCGTCCACTGTGTTTGGTCAGGTGGTGTCTGGGCTCACCTCTGAACGTCTGGATGATTCTGAAGAGGGTCAGAGTTAGGGATGATTTGCCGCTCCCAGTCCGACCGCAGATCCCGACCTATTTGTGAGGAAAAACAAAAATTTCAGGGCCTCTCTTGCACTTCAGGGCTCTGTCCACAGCGCAAATTAACTTGTTAACCCCTATATTAAATCCCTGGACATTTTCTGATGGCTGAAACACTTTTGAGAGAGCACTTGTGAGATCTGAGACATGGAAAGAAACCCTAGGAATGACTGAATGGTGGGGCATTCATCAACCCTTGCCCTCCATGAGCCATTAAAATCTAATGGCTGATTTCTTAGGACTTTGTAAGATTTAAAAAGAGCCCAGCCAGTAATCCTAATCCTCCATCGGTCCTTGAAAATCTACAAGGATGTTTTGGAGGATTTTGCAGGCTTCAGGTCGTGAGACAAGACCTCAGCAAATGTTTCTTGTCCTGCTGCTTGATGCCTTGAAAAACTGGAGTACAAAGAGTTGTTGGACGCTTCCTAGCGAATTAGGGGATAAAGGAGCATGTCAGCGTTACCTTTTCTCCAGCCCTGAAGTGGATGTCAATGTCGTGGAGCACGGGCTCGAGTTCAGTGGCGTAGCGGGCCGAGACACCCTTGTAGAGGATCTCACCCCTGTCGGGCCAATCGCTGCCTGGCTCTAGTAAGCCTGGTCATCAGTGACAAAAAGGAATAAAGTTACTCCTTCGACAGATGTTGAACACACAAGGTGGGCAAAATCTTTGGTTGCCGATAACGAGATCCGTGTAATAACTCTCTATAGGGGGTTTGAACATTGCGAGACCAGATCCACTGCAGCCTATGAGTAACAGACTGTCAAAGATGAATACTACTTTACTGGAGTCCCTGTCATCACTCTTCTTGTAAAGGATTTGTTGGTTTGAGCACATTCGTCCCCTCAGCTCCAGTCATGGTCATGCCAGCCAATCACTGTCACTATCTTAGTCACTTTTCAAATTCTGTAACGAAGTCACCCTGTGCAAAACGTGCAGTTTTCAATTATTATAACCGTTTACATTCTCATGGCCAGATCTACCCATCAAAATAATCTCATACAGAACTTTCCAAGCTTGTCATTTGTCATAGTCTGTCGCTTGTCACGGTCACCTGTCGGTCACTTGCTGCTTACCGTCATAGTCCTCTTTCTTGACAGACTTGTAGTACTCCACTCGTTCCATTGCGTTCATCTGCATCTCTAGATTGGCCGACATGCGGATCACCCAGTTCAATTGGCTAGAGATCTGTGAGCCAAACACCCATGTCAGCATTAAAAGGTAACTTGGTAGAAGTTAGGCAATGTCTAAACTACATGACTATGGCTAGAGATCGCAAGCGTGCTATGCAAAATGCAGAAAGCCACTGGCAAGTGGCTTCGATAGGCGACTGTATTATTCTCAGCTGTAGCCAGGTAACTTGGATAGGGCCTCAATTACGAATCTGCAAAATACGATTGGCACATGAAGCCATAAGAAACACTTTGCCCACATCAGCAATAACACACACAGAAATAAACATCAAACTGAGCATAATGCTAACAAAATTCAAAGTTTTACACAAAAAAGTAGAAATGCTTTCTACTGCTAGGCTGTCATCGGCTGGATCAAAATCCACAATGTCACTTCAGAAATCCATAAATCTGCGCGCAGATTTATGCAACAGCTGAACAAATCTTGTCATCAGACTGACGAGTTGTAGGTCAAGTGTCACCGACTTGCCTGGTATATTCAATTGTGTGACCAAACTCTACGTAGCGTACGATTGACTTATGCATGTGCTTGAAAGGCATAGTCATGGCTCTCCACATAGCTACAGAGCGTTGTGCCACACAAGACACATGGGGTACCGTCAAAGCTTTACACAGAAAATTCCAGTCACCGCTTGCAAAATGAAATCTTCATGTTGGGGTTTCACACCAAGCCGAGAAATTAAGTGGTGGCTCCGGAACAAAGAGAAATCTATTCAGGCATTGTATATAAATGCAGAATAAATGTTTCACATTAATGCATTGGTAGGAATATTTTATGAGGTAACAGATACAATATTCCGTTCACCTCTGCCTCACTTCATGCAATAGGCTATTCGATCTGCTTCTCCAGGAAATTGCTATTATCAATGCACTCATACACATTCCTTTCATGACATTGCTTACACTGAGAGCATAGGTGATTGCCAGGCCAACCAAGCTGGGTTGAAGACTTCCCCCAGTTAAGGCAGTGACCATGGTGGCCAGTCCAGCGAATAACACGATCGAAGCTCCGATCAAGTCCTGCAGTATTCCAAATTAGAATGAAAAAACCTAAGACTCGGGGAGAGTGTTCCCTGTTTCTTGAGTCCGCTCCACCAGTAGTAGTGTGTGAAATGGGACTTGTATAAATGTGCTGGATATGTTACATAAATGTGAAGTGTTTCTTTCAAAATTAGACATATCTGAGCATACGCCGTGATTGGAAAGAAAAAATGTAAAAACTCACCAAGGGAACCTTTCGTTTCAATATAAAATCTCATTATCATTATAATATGTTGAATAAGAATAGAGGAGGAAAATAAAATATGGAATTTCAGAACCAAAAATGGCAACACTGTAGAAGCTTGTTACAAATACATAGAAATGTCAGTAGTAATTCAGATCACTTTTGAGATATTTAATGACAGTCCTCCCTAAGAGTTGACCCGTAAATCATTATCTAAAACTAACTCTAGTCCATTGGAAAATTGGACCATGCAAAAATAACAACCAATTAATGTATCGAAATTTCACCATTACAAGGGACTGTAAATGTACCTTTTAGGCCAAAACCTTTCCAAAGATTCCAATTAAAAAAATGACTTTCCTGGTTTTTTGGGGCCATTCAACAGAGCTTTTGTGATATAACTGCATAAGAGCAATTTCTTTTTGGGGGAACAGGGAGGGGATTCCAGTTATAGGGCTGCTTGTCAAGTAACACTTACCAGTCGGCTACCCAGCCACCTATTTCCAGTGTTCAGATACAAGAAAGTCAAGTTACTGGACTCGATCTTTTTGACGAGGAGTTTCTGGAAACGCTGCTGCTGTCTGCGAATGTACAAAACGGTCAGGTGAACTTTTAAAACTGTGTGTCAAATATAACTTAAGATTCTCTTCCAGGCATTAAACATTTCAAACAAAAATCCTGAAATATTCAGAGCAACAAAGTCATCAGAACTGCAAATTTCATATATCAGAAAATTCCAAGTGCCTTTTAAAATTGTGACTCTACTTCAGCAGTTACATATTAGAACAGCTAACTTGAAGTAAAAACAAAGTTTTTCTGACAAAAAATTCCACATTCTCTGGGCTGAACTCACAACAGCATGTTAATTAAAGTGTAAAGGACTTTTTAAACAGACAACATCTGTTTGGCTGCCTTGGACAGGGTAACGGTTTCTGCTTTATGACTCGTCAATGTTTAGACTTACTTGTAGGCTCTGATGGTGGACAAGCCTCCCAGTGATTCCGAGAAGTGAGCGTAGACTGGTGACTTACTGATGCTGTCCAAACGTTGTAGCTCCCTGGTGGGGGACAGACGACATGCACACACCATGGCTTTTAACCTCATTAGCCCCTCAACAATGATACTTTTAAACTTTGTTCACACCTTGGCAGATAAATGTATTTAGAAAGAACCTTCGATGTCTTTCTTGGTTTTTTTTTTTAATTATCTTGGTTAAAAGCTTTGTATCTTGTGCAAACTTCCCTGTTATATCTAGCGGTATTTAACATACGTATGACTTACGAAGAGCGACTCACTGAAAATTTGTATGTACCCATCTGATACAAACCTTTGGTGGATTTTATAACAACAAAATTCAACAGTGGCACAGGTCGACCTAAGTTGACTACATAGCAATTTGCAAAGTACAAGAGAGATCAAGGGCATTTGTGTTTGGGAACATCACAGAACAGGGGATTAGCCCCATGTGCATATATACTTGTGATCGAAGTATTCAATTCTGCTACGCTGGATTGTTCAAGGACTTCGCACCACTGGACAACGACCAACACACCTTCACCAAATTTGTACCCAACTTTCAAAGGAGTCTTCATCGTTACCTGGATGTAGTGATGAAAACCTTCATCAGCAAGATGTACAAGAAAAAGATGGGGATCAGCGCAATGACAAAGTACCAGGTGACAATGGCGTCCACCAGCACAGCCGATATACAGTTCAAACTGAAGCTCAAGAAAGTAAGTAGAGTCCCTCCGAGTTGCTGCGGAATAACGTTAAACATAACAATATTAAAAAAGAGTTCATATCTGATGACAAAACTTAGCAAGTGAAGCCTGTCCCCTCAGTTTAACATGTTGTCTTGGAAGAAACAGAACATTTCAGAACTGCTTCTAAACTGTCCACTAAATTCTGTTGTATTGAGCACAAATGATCATTCCCCCCAGAAACAGATCAGACACCATATGGCCATATTTCCTTTTTCCAAGTTCTTTATTGCCCTGATGAAAGTTTTTCCCATTTTTTAAATTGGAGTCGTGAAGCAGGTCGTTACCTTTCCACCAAATCCCAAGGGGGGAGGGAGGCACCTTCCACCTGAAAAGCCCTTGAAAGCTGATAGCTTTAACTTTCTGTTAGACAGCGAGGTGGTTCTATTGTGTTTTTTACAAATGGGACAGCACCCTCTAACTTTCTGATATTCAGCTAATTTGGCAAATACAAATGACAAAACGACTCGTCCTGATAGAGGACTTCAAAGAAATGTGCATTACGATGCATTACCATGTCAATGACAGCTGTGTCTGAAGAGAACCGATTGAGAACACGCCCAATTGGGGTAGTATCAAAGAATCTAATAACAGAAATGACAACAATTAATACAAAGAAAAACACAAATATCTCCCATGCACACCTCTCGCTCCAAAAAAGCCACTCTTGATACTCAAAGCACAGTGCAGAATGAATAAATTAACACATACAATAAAATAAAATCAACACAAAGGAAAAAAAATCTTAGAAAACAATAGCTAATGTAAAAATCGTAAATGTAAAGGTAGCTTTTCTTATCACTGACACTCTGGGCTAAATTGCACTCAGTTTTTTTTTTTTTTTAAGAACTACCTGCTGCCCACCTTAACTGAGCAAGTCACCAACTAAATGAAATCCACTCCTGTGGGCAAATTCAATTGGCACGATTTTGTACTCAAGCTTTACAGGTGCCCTGAATCCAATTGCGGATGGCTTTTATTTTGGCTACAGATTTTCACATTCAAAAAGGCACGACAGAATGGCCAACTTTGTCAGCAGATTCATCTCCTCCACACTGGCGAGCATTTCGAGAGCAGAATTCATCCCAGAGAGAGATATGAAACATTGCTGTGGGCCAGAATGAAGGAGAAGAGCCTCTCCACCAAAAAATTTGCCACTTAAAGAAGAGCAAACAACCCTTCCGACATCCCGCCAGATACAGCAAACACTGAGTTGCTATGGTTATCTGAATATTCTTCATATACAACATTTCTTGCAACAACCTCATATCTGCTACTACAGCAAGGCTGTACACAGTCACCTTCCACAAGATCCGTCAAATTTTGTCTTTGAGTACAAACCAAACAGAGGATCATCATTTTAGACATCAGGTGGAGGGGAGTCGAGGCAGGCTTGGCATCTGACCCTGTCAGCTGTGTCTGCAGACAGCCAGATGGTACTTAACCATGTCCATCCTCAAGAACAAAGTGGTTGAGCCCCAAAAACTAAAGATTACAGAAACAAACTTGCTCCCTTACCTGAGCGGGGCACTTATGATGGTGTTCAACATGCTGTTGTGAAGCTTCTTTGCAGCTATCAGAGAGCCAATGTACAGGACCGTTGATGCGGCAGCTCCGATGATTATATTGGCCACAGAAAGACCTGCGTAGCCACCCAGGTAGTAACCAAGTAGAGGATCCTGCGACAGAGGATGAGATAATGAACTATGACTGCGTCCCAAGCAATTGGCTGTGGCTGAGAATAGCACACGAGTCTATGGTACTGACACCAGCCGCTTGTCAGAGGCTCCCATAGACCCAAGTATTGAAGCGAAGTGTTACAACGCAGGAAATTCCTTTGCCTTTACACACCATCCAGCGTGAGGTGCTTCATTTACCTCGGTTCCGTTCTGGGAGATGTTGAGAGTGTTGCCGTGTTCCGACCAGGCTGCCAGCCAGTAGTTGGTGCCTATACTCAAACCGTTTCGGCCCATCAGCAGCAGCAGTTGGAAGAAGAAGACCCCGAAGCCTAGATGCCTGATGTAGACTAGGTAGACGCGCCAGGACACTGAGCCTTCTGCCCGTTCTTCTTTCTCAACCAGTTTGCCGGCTGTTGATTCCGCTGACAAGACAAAAACACACAGACACCTGGAATAAGTGAATTAATTTTCAACACATCTGTGTGCTGATGATGTCATAACACATGCATGTTTTCCTAGAGGAGCCATGTGGAGAAAAGCATGCATCCAAATATGAAAGCATTCCCTGAACAAATATGCAAAACGTTTCTTCAGCATCACTGATAATGTCCAAGCTTTCACGCGACATTTCCTACTTTACAAGTGAATGTAATTTGTGGAGGCACACATGCACAACGCCCTTCCACACGCAGGCTCGTCACAGACGAGGCAGGCTCGTCACAGACGAGGCAGGCTCGTTACAGACGAGGCAGGCTCGTCACAGACGAGGCAGGCTCGTCACAGACGAGGCAGGCTCATCACAGACGAGGCAGGCTCGTCACAGACGAGGCAGACTGAAGATCCAGCCTGGGACCGTGGCTGATGAGATTTGGCCGCTGATCACAGCCGGTCAGTCCTGCCCACACACGGGTACAGAATTCCTTCCAGTCAAAAACAACCAATTGCTAACTTTACCCTATGGGTAACTCCAAGCAAAAGAGGAACGTAGCATTGCCATTACCAAAGCTAATAACTTGCAAATGATAAGTTTTTATAAATTGAAAGTGAGGCAAAGTAGTAAGTACATTTGTTTATTTCTACCTTCGTTTTGGGGGAAAGATTGCTTTGCTTGTCAATTAGGATCAATAAGGTTGGGAAGGCTTAGCTTTCAACTTTCATGTGGGGATTCCCTGACGGGCCTGGCGGTGTCTCCCTCCATTGTGTATTACAACAATCATAATGAGAAGGTCCCCAGACTAACATCTGGCCAGCTCGGCTTTCTTCTCCTCTTCCATGATGCTGGAGACCTGCCGCACCAGCTTGGCTCGCTCTTCCTTGACCTGCTCTTCCCCTTCCGACTCCGACTCCTCCATCGCCTCATTGGCTGTGGCCGTCCAGTTGGCCACCAACTCCGGGTTCTCCTCCCGGATCTCCTCCAGCGTTCCCTGGTGCTGGATCTGGCCGTCCTTCATGTAAACGATCTGTGGCAGAGAGTACAAACCACACAGCAAAACCTTGCTGAGATTACAGGAAGTCACACACCCTTATCTGCCCAAATTTGAAGGATACCCTCACTGGTCTCTGGTGAAGGAAATGGAGGGGGGGGAGGGTTTTCAACTGAGCTCATGCACACTCCCAGTGCACGAGCAAGACGAGTAATTCAAACACAATACACCTCACTTCAAACGTTAATAAACCTGTGCACTAGCACGGTAAGTACCCATCAAAAGGACCGTCTCTTCCATGCTTAAACCTTCCCTTCTTTGTTCTAGGACTGCAAGACTGTGAAGGATCTGGTAGTCGCCTGGGGCGATTACAGAGGAGATAACAAAGTCTCTGTAATCTGCTTAGCCAAAGCCATTGTGCCATTAAGGTACTGATGGGTTACAGCTTAATGGTCAACGCATGGTAGAGCACTTGTACAAATCGTATCTAAATAACTTAAGTGCCTACCAGCCAGTGGCTTCATGCAATTTCAGAGATAAAATCGCTATCTCCACCCACGACCAAATAATTCAGGCAAGGCTTTCCCAAGCGGTCACACCAATCTTTGGACCGTTTTGACCAAAGTCAAATAATCCGACCTTGTCCGCCTTGTCGGCATACTGCAGCTGGTGCGTGACCAGGATGACCGTGCGCTTGCTCTTCTTCATGAGGTAGTCCTCAATGCCTTCCTTAAAAAGGTGACTGCCCACATGCATGTCCAGGGCGGACAGGGGATCGTCCTGAGAGGAAGAACACCAATGAAAAGGCGGCATGAAAATAAAATCCACGGAGGAACAGAGTGAAAGATACCTCAGAGAGGCGCCGGATTCTATACTTCAAACTGGACGGTAGAAAAAAATTGGCAATCTAGGGACTAAGGCTGTATCCAAATCTGCTGTCTAGAGCTAGGACTAGATCTACACTCCACAGGAAATATGAGGAGACGTGCAGACAATAGACCTAGCCATAGCTCTGGAAGCCCGTTTGGGACACGTCCTCAGACACATCAAATGACAGCCTCTCAAACAATGATATATTTGTGTACTACTGCACCTGTGTCATCACTACAACCAACTTAAATAGAGGAGGGGCGAGCGACCACTTTAGCAGGAAATTAAACACGCCAAGGGCAGAAATTTCTTTGAAATTTGCTGACTGTCAGAGATTTGAAATCATGCAACTCTGGCAAAGCCGTCTGAAGTGGACGAAACTGGGTACCATCATCAACAGGCCGCCTCCTTTGCCAAGTTACATGAAAAAAATGCCCATGTTGCTGGCCCCCCAAAAGGGCAATGAGGCACGTCACACACCATTGCCCCTGATTACACCTCATGAATAATGACAGATGGATGCAATCGCAGACTCACCAGTATGACGACCTCATTGTAACTGTACATGGCCCTGCCTACGCTGACACGCTGCTTCTGCCCACCGCTCAGGTTGATTCCCTTCTCTCCGATCTCCGTCTTGTCTCCACCAGGGAGAATGTCGATGTCCGGCTGCAGGGAGCAGGCCGCTATCACCCTCTTGTACCTGGCCGAAATAAAATCAGGAGCTGCTATTGTTGCATTCCTCTGAGCTGTTCACTTTTACCAAATCTTTACAGGTATCTAGTGATTAGATTTATCAAAGTACGTGAACACCGGACAAGTAACTCTGTTTGATATGTATTATATAGGGCAGGCTTTCCCCCGGGGCATTGATATGTGTGAGGGGGGGTTAAACCAATTTTGACTGAATTCTAGTGCCTAAAGGAAAAGGGAGTATTTTAAAGTCTGGTAGTAAATTTGCTACAAATTTCCCTCCTAAAATAAATTGATCTTGCATTCTGTGTCCCTCTTTACCATTCTGAATGATCCAAAGCTGATCTATTTCAAAATATCCATGCCTTTCCTTTCATCTTTGTGTAGTTTACATGTACATGCAAGGTGGTAAAATTCAACAGAACAGCCTGAGGTGGTCACTAAAATCACTGAGGTGGGCCACCTCACACTTCAATAAATGGGCAGAAGAAACCCTGACACAAGACCTCAAGGGTTAATGACAACATACACAACTTAAAGTATTTTGTTGAATTATTAATATATGCAGAGCATTCAAAAATTATATGATCCAATGACACTATGAAATTTAGATCAGTTAAAATAGGGTTAAATGTAGTTTCTCGGTTAAAATGTATTCCACCTTAATTTGAACCCCGTTTTCAACTGCATAGATCAAGCCAAAATGTTCACCCATTTTAACCGTGTTTCAACTGAACCCACCACACTTTGTTATCCAAGCCTTCATCCTCTCCTGGTCCATCGACAGTCCAAATGGACAGTCACCCGTTTTAACCATGTTTTAATGGTGGAGAGATGGTGTGCTACAAACTGCAGTGTCCTGTTGGGTAAATCCACTTTTTACCTGATTAAAAAAAAAGGCGCGGTTTGGGGGATATGTATTTCGTTTACACAATAAATTTGCTGATTTTTTACATATAAAGCAATAAATTGATCAAATAAAATGATACGGTGTCTGGAGTAGTTCAGTTATAATAAACAACTGAAGTTTTATTGGTATAGTTACCGTTCATTAGTCCTTAATGACAATTAATCAGAAGTGACTGTTTTCTGTGTGCACAAAATCAATAGCGCTAGCGCTAAAATTCAAGATGGCGGTGCCCATAGTCGATGTTAACCATTCGTCAAGAGCGCAGAAGCTTTTACTGATTAAAACTCCCCATGGCACCTTGGTACCGCCGGCCCATAAGCCCCAACAAATTGGCAAGAACCTGGTAATCCAAACCATACCGGAATCTGGAATAATTCATCCCAGTTTTGACGACGAACTTCCTTGTTCCACAATTTCTCCAATGGACAGTGTCACAGCTAATGGGCCGACTGCATGGTTCAGCTGCAGTTCCACGCCCATGTGCTGAATCGCTGAGCTGGTCATGTCATGTGTGTACACAATTGACTGCCGTGTGACACGTAATATCGAAGGCAAGCTATTCTGCACGTGCACGGGCCGGGGCAGATAAAAAGGTGCACAGGGGCGGATGCAGACATGAACAAATATTGCGGCAGGTGACGATCACCTTGACCGGCTTGCGTTGGCCAGCCGTCAGTATATTTTTATTCAAGGAATAACTCATTCTCACCTTCAAATTAAACCTTACATGGCACTTTTTGATCCACAGTCTACGGCGAATTCCTGGTTAGATATCTCTCAATCCCCCCGGTCCCCAAGTTTAGAACATCCTTTTCATTATCGTGTCGGCCAATAGCAAGAATGAAAAAGACGTAACATGCAAATGGAACCGTACCTCTACGGAATGTGAAAAAATACATTTTCCTCTGGAGTTGCCATCAATCAAAATTCATTTTGAACGTCCATTTCTAATTTTATTGGCCAAGTATGGAACGTAAGGGCGTGCATCTTGGAGATTTGCATGTATAATGTTTTTTGGAATATACATCAGCACAAATGTAATGAGAATTTAGTATTGTAATACGGCCAAAATGCCATACCTACATGTACATTGTAACTTTACATGATAAATTCACTGATTTTTGACATATAAAGCACTGAATTGATTGAATAAAAACGATACCCTTGTCTGGAGAGGTTGATTTTGAATTCTCACCATCCTGTGATGCGGGGCCATGTAAGTTTACTGTACATGTACATAATACATGTAAATGTACTTGCACGTGTGCCTGTACAGTCCCGAGCTAGCGCTGGTATAACTTATTTTCCTGTTTCCGTTGTCTGTGTTTTCTCAATGTTTCTTGCAACTGCATGCATTTCGTTTGCTATCAGTGTCATGTCTTATCAAAGCTGACCATTCGAACCTAACAGTGTGGGGCGGTTCGGTTTGAAAGTGCCATGTTAGATGATTTTGGGTTCGGTTCTGCAGTTCGTTGCATTTAATGCATCGTTCGATGCATTAAATAAAATGTCTGTATCCTGAAATACATGGGATACATGACGCCGGAAAACTGATACATTCAGGTACAGGATAGGCCTACGAAGAACTGAGTACCAGTGTAAAGAACCCACTTGTATCAATCAGTGGTGATTAAAAGTTATTTAGTATACCGTTAGGGATTAGGGCAGGGCAGCCTATTAATGCGATATGATCGCCAAGCACAAGGAACTCATCTGGCCTTGGGGATTATGCTCCACAAAACTGACGGCAGAGTGGGATTCCCTAGAAGATCCCTGTTTAACCGGAATAGCCGGCCTTGCTATTCGACCACAGAACTGACAGCAGAGTTAATGAGCAGGGCTCCTTACCAGTTTCCAGAAACAACCCCATTTTTACCCTTGTATTTTTGCTGCACCAAGTTTAACCGAAAATGAACACGGTTAAATCGAGTGATCAGACGGCATACACCAGTTTTAACCAAGAAACTGCATTTTAACCGAGCGGAATTCATAGTGTGAACTTCCCTGGCTAATTATGCACTGTAACATCTCGAGTCTTGAAACTCTACGATGATGTGGTTACACTCCAGATGATGTTTTACCTGTCATTTTCCAGCTGGTTGCCAAAGAGTACATTCTCTTTGAGGGAAGCATTTAACAGCCACGCCTTCTGTGCTCCGTAGGCCACGGAGTTGTACTTCCTGAATGGATGGGGAACAAGTTGGGAAAACGTACCAGCTGACTCCAATTCCCATCAAAGTAAAATCATGTGATGTTATGTTCTGAACAAACTTGCATCCTCACTGCAGACAGACCATGATATGAGGTTAACTTCTAAACTAAACTTGAATCCTCAGTGTAGGCAGACTGACTGTTTCTAGGCACACAATGGGCTTCTTGTCTTGTGCCACTTCAACTACTGTACTAGATGCACTATTCAAAACAATCCTGTGTGTACATTTGACAAGGATGACGTGGCTGGCTATGTTTGCTGGAATGAAAAGATTTATAGCTTCTTTTCCCTGCTCATGCTTGAAATTCAAAAAAAGGTCATCACTGGCGATCTGGCACGCAAGATACGGACAACTGCTTAGAAAGGCTTTGTCCAAAGCACTTGACCGAGGAATGATTTGAGAAGAGCCAAGAATCTTTTGCATGTTTCAGGCCAGCATACCTGTTCCACTGGACGCGGCCCGAGACTGTGGTCATCTCCCCCAGGATGGCCGACAGTAAAGAGGACTTGCCTGAGCCGACCTGACCCACAACCATGGTCAGTTTTCCTGTGGCAGAAACAAAGAATTTGCTGACATAAAATGCCGTGACAAAGAAATAAAATCTTGCAGTTACAAGTGTCTGATGCATACGTCATGTGAAACGTTGCTTGACAAATCTGAAACACTAATAGTTTCCTAGAACACCCGAATAAAGTCCCCCTACTACATGCTGACATCACCTTGTGTTTAGAAATTCACGCAATCTTACACGTGCAATAGAAGGTTCTATTAACTAAACACTGTTGACTGGAACACACAATACAATAAATGGAAGGTGATAAAAACCCCCCTGATTAGATGCTGCGGATACTAGGGGCGAGATTGGAGGAAAGTGAATTAGCCACAAAATAATCAGCAGAGGGATATTAAGTGCCCCATAGTAGAGGAGGATACATGGTATGCATTTGTGTTTGCCTGAAGGCACCCCGAAATACCCATGTCTTGGGTTCTGTATGTTTTATACATAATCCCTTGATGGTAAACTCAGGATTTTTCAGATTTGGAATAGAAGAGATTGGTTGAAAAATCCTGAAATCAGGAAAATCCTGATGAAAAAATCCTGAAATCAGGAAAAATCTCACACCTGGGGTACCGATTAGACAACAGGGCTTTGTGATGTAAACCACCTACCAACTGGGATATCCAAATCGATGTTTCTGATGGTGGGTGTACTGGCAGTCTGGTCCCATGTATAGTCCCCTTGGATCTGCAAGGGCAATGAGGAAGGAAGGACACTTGACCTAAGTTCCAATAAACAACCGGCTGATCTTCAAGTAACTTTTCTTGTACTGGGCTAAAATTGAAAGGGTTGCGCAGTGATTTATTGCAACTTTCAAAATGGACTTCTCAGCAAATGGTACATACATCTATGATTTCTACAAACTTTATGGTCAACTTATAAATTTTATGATCAATGTTAGTTGTAAATTTCCCAACACTACAAACAGCTATCGAGTCACAGAAGAGAGAAAGCTTGTTGTTCTTATGACCTCTGACACAGGGTCGACTCACATCACAAATGCACAAACAGGAAAAGCATTCCAAGCTTTTGAATCGATTTGAACGCACAAGTCTACATTTGTGCATCGACCAACAGGCTATGGGTCGTTTAAGCTGGCCAATCAGCGACGGGGCCTTGGGCGAATGCATTTCTCACCCTTATTGCAAGGTTGTCCGGGATGCTGGGATGCACTGGCGAACGTGAGACGCTGTGGATACCCTCCATCACCCCGTCTTCCTCGTCCTCCATTGACGAGAGCAACCTCTGCCTGTCCTCTGCACGATGGCGTTTGGGTTGACGCACGGCAACCTGGGTGACAAACAGTGATGTCATCAGGTACTTTTCGAGTAATGATTTTACTACTGAATATTAACCAAGTAACTATAAACAAAGCTAGAAGAAATGCCAATTGGGCAGCAAATTTGGAAAGGTTTAATTATAAGAAGAAGTCGAAGACTTCAAACTGTCACAGCTGTTTAAAGTTTTCACGACCAAAGTACTCTCTACTCTGCTGAAACTACTGAGATTTTGTCCACTCAATAGCCATTTTTGAAATAAAAGAATGATCACAAGACAGATGTTTAACCCCTTCACGGCAGGATTATTTTGACCGCGACTGCTGGGCTGTGGTATGCCATGAATGGAGGGCTCTGTCCATCAGCAGGCCCTATTGAACCAGCAGCTGCATGGTGAATAGACTGTATGCGTGGTATGCACTAATCCTCGAAAACAATGGTGCGGTAGTAGCAGTCCTCCGTAGCAGGTGTTGAGACTGTGCATAATGAAATTGAATGTTAACCCTAACCCTCCCAAATCCTCCAAAATCCTCTTCCACAAACTGGAAGAATTTGGAGGATTCAGGGTGTGTGGAAAAATTGCATGGCTGATTTCGAAGGTCTTGAATTAGACCTTATCTTGTCTGTGCTTAGTCAAGCACAAATTTAGCTTGATATTTCTTTTGAATCAACCGCACTGCTCAAGAATACCATTTGCACTGCCTCAACATAATGACAGGAATTGCCGGAGGATTTTGAAGGATTTGGTTAGTTAGGCACACCTCTAGATAACATTTTCAAGAAATGTCGGAGGATTTTTGAGGATTTGGGCTGAATGCAATTGTTTATGTTGAAAATTGGAGGATTTCGGAGGATTCAGGATGGTTCCTGGTAAAAAGCCGGGGGGGTTAGGGTTAAAACAACTTGATAGCAAACAATGCCTTCAGTGCAAGCCTGGCACGTTTTGGAGGACAAGACATCTACCTTTTCATTGATGAGTCCCTTGCCAGCCTCGATCTCGGTGTCCCCCTCGTCCAGCTCCAGTGTCTCGATCTCAGCGGCCTCAAAGAACGCCTGCAGCCGCTTGGTGCTGACCACGGCGTTGATGTGCATGACAAAGACCATGGGCATCAGGAAGAGGGGGAGGGACATCTGGTTGAAGACGGAGAGGGCGGCGAAGGCCACGCCCGAGGTCAGCGGCAGGCCGGTGAGCTTGGTGTACAGGCCGTAAGACTACAAGAGAGCAGAGTACAGTTTGTGTGTATCTGAGTAGTGGTTTTGAGACAAGTTTACGCTACGGCTCAAAATATGGATCCACAAACCCTTGAAGAGCCAAGTTATTTTGGACCATTTCACAGCCGGTTTGACTCAAGAGCAAGACCACGAACAGGATCAGTCAAAAGTAACAGGATGAACAATGGCAAACCAAAGCTTTTGTCGTAATTCATCGGCACAGCTGGTGACTTGACTTCAGACTGGAGGTCTTGTGATGGTATGGGGGGTCTTGTGATGGTCTCAAGAGATCTTGACTACAACACTGGATATCAATCAACGATGAATTGACTCTACCTTTCCCTAGAAATTTCTCTAAAAACCAATTCCAGCAGATGCTTTTTATTATAAGCACAACTTACCACAAGAGTCACCATGAGTGGGCTGGCGCTGGTAATGGTTGCTAGATTAGGCAATGGAATAAAAATGAAAACAGTTGTTTAGATGAACAAATTGGACAGCAAAATCCTGTACACAAGGTCTCTTATAAAAGGAATACTTGACAGCATAAATGACCATTGTCACTAAATTTTGGTCAACTCTGCTCGGGTATAGTAAGACTTGTAGCGATATCATCAAGAAAAGCTTGACGGGAAAAGTCTTTGGGCATTTTCGATGCACAGAGACCGGTTAGTGCCAAACATGAAGCCTATGAGACTGTATCACACAATTTCAGCCGACCGTTGAAACCAGTGAAACAAAAACTTCACTGCCAACTTACTCAACAGAATCCGCCAGCCCATTGCCTTCATCATGTTTAGGATCTCCAGGCCTCGGACCTTCTTGATGGCCGTGTAGAACATGTCCTCCCAGCCGTACAGCTTGATCAGCTTGATCCCCTGCAGCAACTCGTTGGTTCGCTTCAGACGCTCGTCCGATTTTTCCTGAGGGAAAAAGAGTGCGTGTGTTGAATTCGCCTGGCCGACAACCTGGCCGAGGCCCCGGACCAATTTCAAGAACAAGAGCGATTCAGTTTCATAAAAAGGAGAGGGCTTGGGGAATTTTGTCTACATTTTGTGCTGTTTGGATGTCAAAAATGTCTCCATGCTTTGAACTGTCAATCTACCAAATCTCCAAGCCCCAACATTTTTTTTTTCCACATTTGGCAGTTTTGCAAAAAGGTGGGTGGTGGCCTGAACACAAGGGGGATCTAAGATTGGGAGGATGGGCCCAGAACTTTCACTATAATCAAAAAGGAAGAGCAGAGGGGTTCAATTTCCCATGTCTCCAAAATTCAGCGAAAGTTACATGAAGTGAACTGAACTGAAAACTTGGAGCTGACACTGAGGAATCTAAGCAACCACTCGAAATGCCAGGATCCAATTGCATGAAGGGGAGATCAGTTTCATTAACCACTTCGGACCGGGGCATTTTTCAACGTTGAAGATGCTGGGCCGGCATGACTATCATTTTTTCCGTTTTCAAAATCCTTCAACAATTCATCATTCCATTTAACAGTCGTTTATAGCCGCACAGAGTAATCTTCAGGCACTCCTCCAAGTTGACAGGTGACCTTCATTGACTCCCGAATATTTCAGCCAGGCCTGCAGCCTTGTAAACAGAGCCCAGATTGTGCGGTGTTATACAACTGTCTTTTGTTCACGAACCTGGCTCAGTGCACTGCTGACCTCTTTTCAATATGCATGCAAACAACTATGAGATGCACTTGTTAGGGGCCCGTCGCTACCAGAAAAATGAACACTCCTGACCAACATGGCCCGTTTCAACCGACGAGGGGGTGCTCACTTTCGTAGAGCAGGCCAGATGTACCATATCTATCTACTATGCCAAAACCAGCAGGTTGCAGTCATGTATATCAACCATGAGTTTTGGGGTTTGGTTACCTTTTTCTCACTGAGCAAATATTTCCTATGCTTCGCAAACTTCCAAGCTCAGCAGCCCTATGAAAAAATTGGATACAGTTGGTAAAGCAGCTTACCATGATAGCCTTCTGGTATTTGGCCGTCTGCCTGGCTATGACAGCTTGGATCGGTATGGTGATGAAGAAGACGACGCAGCCAATCAGGGAAGCCACTCCCAGCTCAAAGTACAGAATCACCATGTAGCCGATGATCTGATGGCAAAATACCGGTAGGGAACACCGACTTCAAGTGAGCGCAAAGCATGGAAGGCATGAGAGCCAATGTCAAGTTGAGGTACTTCACGGCTGAATCCCCCCAGGTACTTTTGTACCGTATTAGGCGGGATTTGGTCATGTCCAAATGTCTAGGGCTACGGCAGTGTCTTTTGTCAGCCTGTCACTTGTAGTGTACATCTCTAATCGGTGAAGACCTAAAAAGCTTGCCATAGACATCAGACTTGGATGCAACCTTTGTGTGGAACTCGCTCCATGAGCAAGTAAATCCCTTGACACAGAGGATGGTGCAGCATCTTCAAATACCCTAACAGCACTTCAAGAATTTGTGCTCAGCAAAAAATCAGCTGCGAACCAGTCAAAAGACAAATAGAATGCACGACATTTTGGTTGGTAACCCGTTTCTGCTCAGCAGAAATTTTGCTCATTCTACAGATTTCTGTGCTTTAGCGAGCTCTGAGAAGCAGACCCCAGGTGTGAGAAATTGTTCAGGCGTATTCTGCGCTGGACATGCATAAACAAGAACCCATGAGTGGTGGATCACCAAACGGAAATCACTGCTTGGTAAAGCATTCCCCCGCGTTTATGAATACAAGCCATTCAGGAACATGGAGAGAGGTGCTCAAGACTAAAGCCAGTCAACATTCTTGTGAAGTTTTCTTCAGAGCTCAGTGACATTTGCATGCCCAGCAACTTACGAAAAAAAAGCAAGCATCTTATCAATTTCAAAGCATGTCAAGCATTATGGTTTCTGTTTACCAATAAGCTTTTGCAAGTTACATTTGAATAAAATCTGGTACACCAAACTCTTTAAACTCACGCAAACATTACACTCTGAATTCTCCATACTAAAGACACTGTTGCTATACCTTGTGATATGGGGCAAGCTTTTGCTTAGTTACATAAGAGACGCCTTGCAACAATACACTGTTCTCAATGGATAAGAAGGACACAAAGGGACCAGTCCATTCCAGAGATGATGGTCGCTATGGCTTGCCATAGGCTTGCCCCGAATCACAAGGCATAGCAACAATGTCTTTAGACAGGGGAAGTCAAATTAGTATGTTTATGTGCAATAAAATGCCACAGTGTATCAGATTTTATTTAAATTGAACTCGCTAAAGGCTTATTGAGAAATGCCTCAGAGCCACTCCCAACATGTGCCAGAACTAGGATGTGCAAGTTCAGTTCAAAACTTCTTCTCTGCATTCCCTGCTTTTCACATACAAACCAGTGCACACGTACATCCTGTGCTTTCTGTGGCTGTGTCCGAATTAATTGGCTGCGGCTTGAAAGTGCACCGGACTGTATGGGTAGCAGCTACAGCCGCTATCATAGACCTGTGTGTAATTTCAAGCCCTAGCCATCTAGTTGGGACACCGTCTTGGTCTCCCGTACAGGGTGCAATGTGGCTCCTTACATGTAACTACCATTTCGGTACCATCTGATACGAATGAAAATCACATTAGGAGTGAAAAGTGAGGGAAACGTGAAAAGACATCATGAGATTACCTGCTACCCACTTGCCGTTTAAAGAAAATTTGGACTTTCAAAAAAAAAAATGTGTTCTAAATAGCAGCAACCATTAATATCAACCCAATGCCACAAATACCAGTTCACTAGAGTCATTTGTACAGTATCTGTGCTATCTTTCCTACCGCAACCACAAATTTTGCTACATTCCGGGCATGCCCACAGAGTGATATCTGCTATCAGAGCCTGTGAGAGCAGCCAATTTCGAGTTCAATACACGGTCCACCTCTTCCACTTCACTCGCATGTACAAAACAGAATGAGGGATTAGCGAATTCAGTTGCGGAGGTAAGTTGAGGCACACTTGATCTTTTGACCCAACAGCCGCGCCCGTGTATACAGATAGCCAGATCCTGTTTACATGTCCTCAAGCAGGAAGAGTACACCTTCAGAAAAACGATGAAAGCGGAAAAAAAAAGCAACCTTCGTGAACTATGAACAGCAAAGCAAGAGTCGACATGTTAAAAGCGGTCGAGTGAAGAGTGAGCTGGCACGTTATGTGTCGTATGCAGTCCCGGACACCCATACATACCAGAAAGGGTATGCCCCACACGTATTGGATGTACTGGATCGAGGTCTGGATATTTGTGGAGTCCACAGACATGTGATTGGTAATTTGGCCCATGGTCATAGCGCCCCCTGTCATCGTATGGCTGGACAGTCGCAGCGCCTTGTCATAAATAGCAGCCTGTTCGACAGATCAGAGGACAGTTTTTAAAAAGGAAGGCTCAAATGAAGGGAAAGGCCTTGCGGCACGTACCAGGAATGGAATGGACCAGATGTAGTGGACCCACTGTGTGGAGTTGAGGATGTTAGTGGTGTCCACCGACATGTGGTTGGTGATCTGGCCCATGGTCATGGAGCCCCCGCTAATGGTGTAGCTGGAGAGACGCAGCGACTTGTCGTATATTGCAGCCTGCGTTTTACAGAAAAACAAAATGTTACATGTATGTGCGCACAATGGGTCTGTGGTCTCTCGCCGAGAAATTGAACTTACCCAGTTTAAGAGTGGCCGTCTAGGAGAGGCGCAAACACCTGCATACGGAGCTGCTGTGCAATGCAAAACCAAGTTCTGAGTAGAACCTCACAGTCTTATACATGCATCTCAATCTCCACGCAACAGGGTTATCAAAATAGCTTATCTTTCGGGGGGGGAGGCAAGAACAACATGGAAAATACATCTGTTGGTTCTGACGGTGTGGTGATTTCCCGACAAAGGACTGTCATCGCCATTTCTTCCCTTGCCCCGTACCTGAGATGTCGTCATAGGTTTAGGCGAGCATGCGCAACATGTGGTGATAAACAAATGATTTCAAGTTACTCACGGTGGTCAACTGGGCCAAAAGGACATGGAGAAATCAAACTTGTAGCTTGCATTCAAGCTGTTGAAAGCAGCAGCGGACATCCACATATCTGGCCTTCATTGCAAGGAACTTACTTGACTTGAGCCAGTTTGCGCCCACACGTAACAATTTCTCTGAACTCTTTACAACATTATCAATTCTTCATATCATCTAAATATACTGTCCTAATATTTGCAGTGCATTGTGGGATACTTCCTAAGTAACCAGTTGGGTAGGTGTTTATTTGGGCCGGGCCCGAGGGAGCACAAAGACTCACGCGAGTGTCAAATCCAACACAGTAGCGCTTACCCAAGCAAGCGTTGGAGAAGTAATCATGCGCGTTGTATGTCAAAACACACTATGTGTAATTCCCACACCAAAGGGACAGAGGGCATGGCTCTTAGCCTACGTTTAACTTGGAAGGAGGGGAGGGCAGGCCCAATTCCCTACCTGCATGGAGGACTTCAGGTGAGCCGACTCCGTGATGACAATGTGGTAGTGACCCTGCTGAGACAGCAGCTTGACAATGTTGGACCAGAACATGATGATGATCAGCACAAAGCCGTTACTCAGAAACTCCTGCACCGAGACGTACTCGCCCTGAAAAAGTGTCCGGAAGAGCACACTGAGGACGTTTCAGATATTTCAATGACGCCCAAATGTCTTCAGTTACAATTCCCATAATTATTGAGCCTCGTCTAGTATACAAGGGTTTTTTTGGGGGGGGGGCAGACTTATGCACATATCTTCTAGTGGAGTTTTGAAGTTCCTTTGAAAGGTGACCAGAAGCTGGTGCAAAGCAACAGCGTGTACAAAACAACTTGTACATGTACCTGGGGTACAGCCTTCACAAGCAGGTGACATCTTGTGTCAACAAGCTTAAGAGACCAGTGGTTTAATTCTTTTTTGGTCTTAATTTTTATATTTTTGAGTGAATTTTAACCAGCGATCAACTTCAAGAAATATGAGTTTGAACTGTAAAGAAACTACTAAGGTTTTGCGTCTTTTGTTACCACTTTTCAATTGCATGCTTCAGTGCTTGAAAGCAGAGGCAGGCAAACCCCTGTTTGTTGGTGTTTGATTATGGATTACCAGTTATTGATTGGTGAAGGGATTAACCACTTGCTGCCAGGTGGATTTTTCTTGAGCAAGACAAGATGCCAGCTCATTTTCAAGATTTTCCGTTTTCAAAATTCTTCAAAAATTCATCATTTCATTTAATGGCCGTTTATGCCAAAATGAAGGACTCTTTGGGCACTACTCTGAAGCTGACAGGTAAAATTCATCGACTCCTGAATATTTCAGCCAGGCCTGCAGCCTTGGGAAAAGAGCCCAGATTGTGCGGTGTTACGTAAGATTCTTTTGTTCCCGAAACCGGCACAGTGCACTGCTGACCTCTTTTCAATAGGGGCCAGATTGGCGTGCAGCGGTGCTGTGTGGCTCATCACTGCGGTGGTGGGAGTTTTTGTCCCTGGTGGTAATCCACTCGCTCTAAATGCCTCAAACCATGGTATACTGTTTAAAAACAAGACTGGATTATCTCCTCTATTGAGAGTGAAAAAATGACGCTAATGCCCAGCAGCTCAGTCTTTTGTGCTGAGCACGGTCTTTTGTTATAAGGCCCAATGCTTTTGTCCCAGTTCCGGGCTCCCCGGCTCTGCATATAAAGCCTATGTACTCGAAAACGGGTCGCCCCGCAAGGAGTGGTTAAGAAGATAACAAGCTGGGAAAGGTGTCGAACCTTCAACAACACAAAGGCAGTGGAAACCTTGCCTATCTAGTGGAGTGTTTCCCTCATGAATCATCAATGGTTTCTCACAGAGAATATTAGTCATTTGGACTACACTAGAACTTAGAAGACAAAATGCTACTGTGAACCATCTGCTAAATGATATTTCCATCAAGCGAGCGGCGTTCAATAGCTTCATTCCAAACTTACCCGTATGTACTCCTCCTCCGGTGTTTTGTAGAATATTTTGGTGACGTAGTTGATGGCTCCTGCCAGTGCCAGGGGTGGTATGAAGGTGGCCGCATCGCCGAAGAACTTGACAAAGCCCCCGACAAGGATGCGGAAGCCAAAGGCTCGGGCGTAGACACGGTAGAGGCTGAGCGATGTCTTGTTTGCCTTGGCTCTCTCCTGGGGTCAACCAGTGGAAGAAGGTGAAAATCAAGACTTTGACTCACAGCAACTTCATAAGGGGCTCTTTTGGTAAAACTATATCGCAGCTGAGAAGAAATTAACTCCGCCTGGAAGTTTCAAATACTGGGCTTTGCTCGGTGAGCAGTACACGTACACGTCTTCCTGGCATCTTCAATAAACTGCTAGGGTTTTTTTCCTCACATTTTTGACCATATGAAAACTTACAGGGGCATACTCAACCATACGGTGCTCCACTAGTCCTGCTCCCGGAGCCACTTTACATATGAGGCACAATTGTTATCCATGCCGATTCTAGAATTTTGGTATCTTTAGAGGCTTAGTGGTAGGAATTTGTCTACTTGACCCCTATCTGGCATGATGCTTGTACCTGCTCCTTCTTGAGGGCTCTGGTGAAGGTGTCCCTCTGGTACTTGGTGGTGTGTATCTCGGACAGGCTGCCAAGGTCTGACATCTCTAGAGCTTGCTTGTAGCCCTTCTTGAAGATCCAGTTCAGCCACCAGTAGAATGCCGACGACAGCAGGCTGGTGTAGCCCTGCAGATAATGCATGTCGTCCTTCTTCAAGTCCTCTGGAAACTTCTCCTCTTCACAGCAACACTTGAAGATCTTGAAAAAGCAGCAGAAAGGAAAACTATTTACCGATTTGGACACTTCCATTGTATGAATGTACATGAACTATTTCCATAAGTTTTTGACCTTTGGCATCTAACACAGGCCATGCCATGTGCGTGTATTCACACGTACTTCTTCATGTACGTGTATTGTACATATACCAATATTGACAAGCACTGCAGAGCAATGATTAAGTAAGATTAACCCCAACACTCCTCAATCCTTCACCTGTTGGAGGACTGAGAAGTGTTAGGGTTAAAATGTGACTTTAGTTTACTACTTGAACTGAGCCTGTACGGTACTGGAATTAAAGGCTAGTGGATTTACCAAGCATTAAAAAAAAAACCCACAAACTTTGGCATAACCGGCTTAGGGTTAACCCTAACCATCCTCAATCCTTCAAAATCCTCCAGGCGGTTTTGGAGGATTTTTGAGGAGTGAGACTGCACGGCAAAATTGCATTGTTGATTGTGAAGGATGCAATGCCACAAGATTATGTAGGTAAGGCCTTGTGTTGTTTATGTTCAGCCATGCATAAACTCATGCCCACATTATGTGAAAACTCCCCTAATGCTCCAGAATACCATTCGCACTGCCTCAACATAAAGAGAGGACTTGCCAGAGGATTTTGAAGGATTGAGGCCGTGGGCACCTTTCCACAGAACAAATTTAAGAAATATTGGAGGATTATGGAGAACTGAGGCGGTATCCAATTTTTTCATAGGGTAGTTGGAGGACTTTGAAGGAAAGAGGGTGTATCCTAGCCAAAAGAGCCAAGGCGGTTAGGGTTAATAGGTGAACCAATATGTCATTCAAATAACCACATGTACCTGTACATGAACATGTATGGGTCACTCGTGTTAGGAGCTTTTTTATATTTTTAAAATTTAGGTTCTATTCACCAAAAATACAAAGGCTAACAGAAAATCATATTGTGTTTTTATTCAACAAACAACCTTGTAACATTAAGTGAGAAATCCTTCTCGCAAGGATGTACCCAGTGTGAAGGTGTTGGACACGCTATTGTTTGTCTTTAACCAGCGATGCTGGGTGCAGCAGCCACAACAGATCTGACTGGCATGACTAAAGCAGTTTGCCTTGTTATTTTGGAACTTAATACAAACACATGTACCGGTACCAGGGTTGGCACCCCATCACAGCAGACAAAATTATGATGTATATCGATTGCTGAAATCACTGATGTCTTTTTGAACTTTCCAAGTCACTTCATGGAGTCCACCAGAGCTTCATTCCTTTTACCAACCACTCTCAAATTTCATACAATGTACATGTACATAAAAATGCTCAAGAACGGAAAGTCCCAGAAGTGTATGGTAAGGCTTTATATAAAAGGTCAATTTGCTATTTACTTTGTCAGAATTCACTGTCCTGGATGCAAAACGTGTTTCCCTATTTAGACTCGAAGTTTCAACATTTGCTGATGGCACAATCGTCACAACAGTTTGTTTTGTGAACTCAGACTTTGACACTTCGGCGTGACACACTAAAAAAGGGCGGGGTATCAATCTCTTGTCCGATACAGAATAATATTCTGACACTTGACAAACATTCGAGAAACAGAGAGTTTGAGTTGTCCTTGTGTTAAAATGAAAATATAAAGACTTGCCATAGAAAAATCATTCCTTGTGCTGATGCCCACAGTAATACTATCTAACAAGCTTCCATGCACAATGTATCTATGTGCCATCATTTGCAATGTAGCCGACAGATTGCCTGTCCCCGATGTCCAAAACTACATGTACATGTACGGTCTTTAAGTGCTAAACTCTAGGCTTATGGACCTACATGTATATAAGTGTACCAATACATGTTATAAAAACATGAATGTCTCAGCAAACTGCGTGCCAGTGCATTAGTTTTTCAATTGGCAACCAAATAAATAGGCCAAAAATACATCTGCAGGGTCTGTGGATAAAAGTAGATACACTCAAAATATACTACATGAACATTGATATCGGAGAGTTCTGAGAGCCATGGAATTGGAGACTTGAGAAATATGGCAATGGACCTCTGGCCTGGACTTAGGGCTTCCAATTCTGAGCAGTTTGGAATGCAACTGGGTCCGAGAGTGGCACTAGCCATGTTGTGGAGGGATCTTTCATCAAAATGGCTGATTTCCAGTTTGGGATACACCATTCATTTTCGGGGTGGTCTGCTTTGGGAACTGGGAGAGAGAATCTCTCCAAAAAAGTCACAGGTCAACCTGCCAAATTTTGAAAGGAAAATGAAAGGTGACGTGTTTATCATCATATTTCCTTGTAGCCTGAACACCTGTGAGAGTTAAGAGTAAGTTTTTCAAAGAAGAATGTACGGGGATTTATCACCAGTGACTTTGGAAATGTACATTTGCTTGGTGGCACCCTTATGCAAAGGTCTGCCATCTTAAATAGTCAGGCAGCTACTGTGAATAGTTTCTTAAAGCTTCAAAATGTGAGAGAACAGAGATGACTTCATACGGGCAACTTATTGATCGTCATCCTTGTGCTATAATAGTAACTTCAAATTGTGGCTTAAAAAATACACATGTAGATTCCAAACAGAAGCTATGTGCACATGTACCGTACCTTTAATTATAACAGAGGCTCCTTCCCATTTAAGAGAGTTCTACACGTATAAAGTAAAGGTGGACTCACAAAGCAAAATCTAAAATGCAGTCTCATTAGAAAAGACGATGGAGATTGCCATAAGACAGCTGCCTGGCCCACGTGGTCCAAATGACAGCTGCCTGGTCCATGTGTGCCAAAAGACACCTGCCTGGTTCAGTATGGGCCAAAAGACAACTGTCTGGCCCATGTGGCCAAAAGACAGCTGTCTAACTCATGTGGGCCAAGACAGCTGCCTGGTACAGGTGCATGTGGACCCATGTACATGTAGGCCAATATACATGTACAGCTGCCTGGATCATGTGGTCCAATATACAGCAGTCTGGCCCATGTAGGCCAATATAGAGTTGCCTGGCATATGTACCAGCCCAAAAGACAGAGCTCTGCTTGGCCAACATGGGCCAGAAGACAACTCTAACTCTGAGAAAGCACTGCCTTTTCAGATTTTTTTATTAGTTTCCACTGTTTATCTTGTGTCAACAAGATTCAGAGGCTAGTGGTTTACTTTGTTAATCGTAATTCTTTATCTTTCTGAGTAAGTTACCGACATAACCAGTGATCACCTTATGAGTTAAAATTGTAACGAAACTACATAAATCAGGGCTTTGCATTTTGTGATACCACTCTAGGAACTTCAACTCTGGGGGAAAAAGACCACAGCAACACTGAGCCTAGTTACAATTTTATGCTTCAGTGACCGAAAGCAGTGGCAGGCAAGCTCTAGTTTGTTTGTGTTTGACTACTGATTATCAGTAATTGTTTGGTAAAGGGATTAAAAAGATAAACTGGGAAAGGAGTTGAAATGTCCACAACGAAAAGGCAGTGGAAACCTTGCCTCTCTCTCTTGTGGAGTGTTTCCCTCATTGGCCCTTATGAGCCAAGACTAGACAGCTCCCTGGTCCATGTGGGCCTACACAACTGTCTAGCCCATGTGGGCCAATATACATGTATAGATGCCTGGCTCATGTGGTCCAATATATATGGCTATCTGGTCCCTATGGGCCAAGACAACTGTCTACTCCATGTGGGCCAATATGACAATGTACAGCTGCCAGGCCTATGTGGGCCCAGGCTCATAGGCTTTCTTTTCCATTTTCATGCATCTTATCAATAATTTGATCACTAGGTGTCATCCAATACTTTTGAGCTTGGGACTGACTTTCATGGAACTTAGGCAGAAAACACAGACGAGAGCAAGCCAAAAACAACACACATGTACACGTACTGATACATGGCATTTTAGCTGGTAATCTTACATACCGGTACATCATGTACATTAATTTGCAACTTACATGTCCATACATGTAATTTCTATAATTTGCCCATACTTACTAAGGTAGCTTTTCCCAAAATTGAGTCCCAATACCAAGTTTAAGTCCTACAGGATGACAATTACTGAATTGCTCCCTGAAAGTACAATTTCCTAAATACAGCTTATATTGTACATGTATGTACCTTTACTCGGATGACATTTAGCTCCAGCAGAAGGAACAGGCTGTAAATGGCAATAGCTGCCAGGTTGAGATCAACCCGTAATATGGTGAGATCCACCCCCAGATCATGCAGGAAATTCAGGAGTCGTGTCACCTCGCCTCCCAGGGCCAGCGCCCAGTATACCAGCAGCAGCCAGGCCATGTGCCGGCGATTCCAGGTCTCCATCTGGTTGTAGTAGAACATGGCCAGGATGGTGCCCACGAAGACCAGCACTGCGGGGACGTACAGGTGTGGCCTGGTGGGCTGTCCGTTGTAGACCTCCAGCTCATTCAGGATGCCTTCGGCGATCTGGCAGAGTAGCAAGGAGAAGAAGATGAAGTTGATCACCCAGCGGCAGTTGTGGCCTGGGTACTGGATGAGGTACCAGTGGCGCTCCTTCCGGATGCGGGTGCAGCATCCCAGGATGAAGAGAACCAGGACGCCCAAGACGATGAAGATGAGGTGTGGCAGGGTGTAAGCCAGATCCACAAAGCAGGCATTGTACAGGGTGTGGTTCAGGTCAAAGGTCAAATTATCCAGAGTCTCGGTGTTGTTGACTCCGCAGTACCAGTTGAACTTTCCAAGCACCTGGTCCATGCCGACCCTGTGGATACATGTACAAGATGAGTTACTCAACCATGTCCTTCAACAAACGCAAACAAAAGACGATCAGGGCTGCACAGGTCTGAGAATTAAATATGGTCTTAAGAATTTTTTTATACGATTGCCAGGATAGTGAATGGGGAGGGAGATAGTGAAACTTCCCAGAGGGTTTGAAATGCCGGTGTTTGATAGATGGAAGAAGGCACAAACCAGCAAATGTGAGCCCAAATGGTGCTGTACGGGGCTTCTTGCCACTTTTTGAGAGTTTAAACATGAGGAGTGTGTCACTGGTTTGCCCTGTAGTAAAGCGGACAACTTTTGAAGGATTCACACACGTTCCTTACTAAAATACCTAGGGGGCTGATTGGACTGTGGCCTTTTCAGTCCACATGTAACTGAAACAGCAAATACATGTACATGTACGTAACCTTTTCATCATGAAAATATTGCTTGAAAGCATACGATAAATTTGACACAACGTGCCCATACAATGTACACTTGCACACCATTCTTGGCTTTTTTGCAACTTTGCGAAAAAGACATTCTTTTTGTCCTGTTTTTTTTCCTTCTTCCCTCTTCTTCTTCTGCGCAAAAGTCCATTTGGTTTGTGCACGTTTATTCTGTACACAACTTTAGTGCTTTTGCAACTTTGTATCTTCATCAAACTTGTACCAATGAAGGACCCTTTTGCACAGACGTGTCTAGAAACATAACGTCATGACCATGTCATCAAGTAATTTATTATTGATTTTTCAATATTTATTTCAGTCCATTGACTTTGTACACATTTTCAAGAAAACATTTTGGTTGTTCAGCAATATTCAAATTCAACAAAGTTACACCAAGGAAAGCCCTGGAAACAAAGATAATACTCACATAATTACATCATGATGATGTCATTAAGTGATTTATCATTAAATTTGTTATATTTAAATATTACGTTAATTATTTCAAAATCTATATAAAAATCAACCGCGGCTTCCAGCAACATTCTGCTTGCGGCACATGCCAAGTTAAAATTGGGTCTTCATTTTATCTCCTGTGGGTCAAATCACTTGACCCTTCCTTCCGGTCAAAACCAGAAGTGGGCTTATTGTTTAAAAGTGGTAATACATGTACAGTGTAGGTATCAACTTGTTTTCAACGATGTTAGTCGATGGGGATATAGTATTCTTCAAATCACCTACAGATGATGTCATGTGATTGTCAAGCGCCCTCTAGCGACAGGTTGAAAATACTGAAAAATGAATTTGGAGTAGATGTCTGTGGCAAAGTTTGTCCGAATCGCCTGAAAATTGACATGTATGATGATCTTCACCCAGTCAACACATGTGTGAAATTTAGGGCCAATGACGTCATCAGATTGGAAGTTACGATAAAAAGTTTTTTTATTCTTCAAAATTCAGTAAACGATCAACCATAACAGATTTAAGCATATATTGTTCATTAGATGATAGCTAAAACATTGAAGTCAACTGCATGAAGTGCATAAGTGGTGTACTTCTTCACATAGAGCATTACAATATTTGTGAACTCGAAAATCTGTTTCGCATACTGTACATTGGCTGCTGTGTGCGTGGATGTGCAATATCTGCCTGTAACGTGAGGCAGGCAGCACACAGTGCGTAGGGCACACTCAAGACCTGGCAAAATGCCGAGCGCATGGTGCGGAGAGCAGATCGCATTGTATGGAATGCCAAAAGGGACAAAAGTTTAAAATCTCTAATCTGTGCTTTTTCTGCGATAACAATGTTGTGTATTGTATTTTGTATTACACATGTTTGATTGGGTTGAAACCTTGCAGATAGTTAGGAAGGGAAGGTTTATAAACGGAGATTGACCTCAGGTGATGACAATATCATCAGCAAACGAGTCACGACGTTAAAGGTGCACTGTTTAAAGCCCCACATCTCCTGGAGTCCACATTCCATCAATTTGAAACTTTGCAGATATCAAGGAAAGGACAAAAATTTACCTGATGTGATGATGACATGAAATGAGGAGTCAAATTACATTTTATTTAAAACAAGTTATTTCCTGTAGTGCATGCCTGATTGGGTTGAAACCTTGGACCCAAACGGTCATGATGAAATAATTATGCCATCAGGTTTGTGTAGTAGATTGGTAGTTCAAATTAACCAAGGAATGTGAAAAAGCCCTCTGTTCTGTTGGCCAACGGACAGCTGAGCTACGGTATAGTTGCTATTCTTTTCTTTTCTTCTTATTTCTGCCAAACCACATACCGGTACAGACATGCACATCCTCACATGACCTGTTTGTTTCAAACAGATCTGGATCTCGATCAGTGATCCTAACGCTGGTTCACACCATGCACTATGCAGGTTTTGGTGTACGTAAACTAATGATGGATCACTGATCGTGATCCGAATCCGTGTTAAACAAACATGGCCAAAAAAAAGCAAGGTTGTACATGAGATAGGAAGCTGGTACAACCTGTAGAAAGCTGGCCTTCAATTTGAAACAAATAGGCCAGACATGTACATGCATATGCAGTAACTTTACTGCTGAATGCTGATGCAGTGCCGGTACACACTACTGTACATTGTAACAACAAAAACTACATGTACATACATGTACATGTACTGGTACACTGCACCAACACGAAACACAAAAGACTCCTAAATGCCCCTCTGACAATGGTGAGATGCTGAACTCCAAGCACAATTTTATGCACTGTCAGGCTGGAATAAAAAAAATGCACATGACACCTACATGTACATGTTCTTATTTTCACTTCTCAGTTGCTTTCAGTCAGGAGATGAGTCACAACTATTTTTTTCTGCATACATGAGCATATACTGTACATATGTTACATGTACCTGAAAAATAACAGGTGTACATACATGTAGTACACATACATGTACCGTACCTGTACTCTACGCATCCAATGATGTCAACCACTTGCAGTCAGTAAGGTACAGTATGCAGAGAGTCCAGGTGATGTTGTAAGGCAATTCTAATCCTGTTTCTTTAGATTACATAACCTCTCTTTCAAAGCTGCACACCTTTATTTACACAGCCACTTTCTGGCAATTTTGTTCCCCCCCCCAAAAAAATGCTACCATCCCACCTGAAGGGCTTTACCACAAGCGGCAATGACTCTGTACTATGTGCACAACTGATTGTGGAGTGTTTGATCCCAGAATACTCCTTGCACTGCATATACATGTACCTTACAAGACTTGTGTGTGACAACACTCGAACAACAAACACACATACATACCAGTGGTCGGTACATTTGCTTCACACCTGCATGTACAATATGACAATTGCACATTCCAATTTCCTGTCTGTCCCTGTTTATGTTGTACATGTACCTACCAAAACTACCCTAAATGTACATGTGTGTAAACCCTAACCAGAAGAAATCTTTATTTGTAAATACATTCCTATTGGTCCAGAGCCCATGATACATGGCCAGTCTTAAATGCTAGGTAAAGCGCCGGCTCATAGGGGAGCGCATTCCATAACGTGCCTTGAAGGTTGAAATGTAAGTAGCATTGTTAAAACACTGGAAATTTACATGTAATATGTTTTACAAACTCTTTTTGACTTTCTGACTTGGAAGGCATGATGAATAGGAATAAATGTGTTTGCCCGATCTTAATACTAGTTTCAGACAGGCTCAAGAGACTAGACACTGATAATTACCGGTACTTAGTACATTGTACCTTGACTTCGGCTCAGGACATTATTAGTGAGCATCCATTTCCCTCGAGATTGGCCCACTCGGCAATTATAATAATTCCCTCAGTAATGTTTTTTTGGGTTGGAAATTGAGACAGGCAAAAATTATGTACCAGTATCACAGCTGTGCTTGCCATAAAATGTAACTAGACGGTTTGATAAATGGACATACATGTATGGCATATTGTTTTTTCTGTGAGCCCAGACACGGGGCTAAAATTAATGTTATCCAGTCATATTTTTTAACAGTTTCTGTCAATGATATTGGAGAGCATAATTTCACTTTTTTCACTTCCGTGACAAGCGATATACATGCACATGTACGTACATGTGTTGTATTATTCGTATAATGCATATTTCCATAATGTTGCAAGATTCACAAATCACTTACATTCTTTTTAAAAGGCACAAGTTTTACTTGCAGATTCATAACAGATTTGCACTTTCACTGAAACTCTCCATTATGCCCAGCAAAACATGGGACGGAGGGGTACCCCCCACATGTACAAATCCGTAGACACTTTTGACTATTGTTACCTAACATGATACCTAACACATCCTATCTAGATGTCTGAAAAGAATTCTTGAGATTCCAGTCACACAATGACTAACACAAATGGGGGGAGGGGTTCTCTCTGTCCCATATCTTGCATCAAATGCTCTCTGTGGAGTCCCCTTATGAATGAATCAGTTCCTCCTTCTAGTCAGGGTAAAACTTGAAAAGTTGGAATATGAGTTTCTTTACACACCAAAACTGGCCATCCTTACTTCAAGGACCCCACTACCATACATGTAACAGATATACAGTATCTTCAACTGCCATTATATGTAAGAATTCCACACATTTTCCAACATGTATACATCTTCTCCCATAATGACTTACTCAATCCATCCGCTGTGTACAAGGAAGCCTTCTAAATGCTGCAAAGATAACTTTGGTCTGTCAATATACACACACCTTGTGAGAAGTTTTTACAAAAAATTGTGCGAAACAAAAAATGTAGATGTCCTAAAAGAAAGAACTGCCCAAAACTTGTACTTGTACAATCATGGAGGTAGAATCACATGGTACAATCAAGAATACAGACTATTTGGGACAGGCCCCGGAGGGGAAAAAGCATGCCTTTGCACGTCCAGGTAAAAGTTGATACCTCATTTTAAATTAAAAACCCACACTCATGTGTAGCCATTACACCAAATGAAGATTTGCTTGTGGAGCAAAAAACCAAAAGAAAACAAAGCAAAGTTGAATTCAAAGCCAGGTATTCAAAGCAGCAAATTGTTATCGACCCATTGACTAGAGTGAAGTTTGGTCCCAAGGATTTACAGGTGCAAGAGAAAAATTTCAGTCAGTCAGTCTTTAATTTGTTACATATGTTAGCCATATACGAGTATATGTACAGACATGACAGAGGTAGGAACACATACTCTAAATTATACATGAAAATTTTCAGATAACTTTGCAGAGTAGAATTCTAAAATAGAACTTGAAGATACAAAGTAACCATGCTGACTGACTCCTGCAAAGTTTTTTCAAGTTATATGTAGGCTACCCTTAAAAATGCAAAAAATGTCTGACCTACCGGTACATACAGCGTACTCGGGCATTGTCAGGCATCGTCAGGTACTACTGACTGCCATTTATTGATGAAAACAATGCCTACTTTTTTATTGACAACTTTCCAGCGCAGGAGGCCATTTGTCTACCACTACATAGACTAGTACTAGTACATGTACACATCTAGCCTTGGTTAGACGACGTCTCGACTAACGTATACGTCGTCCAACCTGGGCTAGTACACATCCAGATACTGGTATGTAGGCCTACACTGGAACATGGTTTAATTTGAAGATACAGTCTCTAAAAATTAAACGTTTAAGCCTAGCCTATTAACGCCAGCACATCTGCCTATTTCTACCTCCATGGTTCTGCTCACCTTTCAACGGTCCGAAATTTTGTTGGCCAAAAACGCAAGAGAATCAACTTTCAGGCACGTTGGGCGCTCCACATGACTGTCACAACTTACACAATTTAATGTAGCATAGCGCGCCGCGCGCCTAGCCGGCACCGTGTCGATGTCATCGGGATCGGCCAGGATCTCAGCGCAGCTCACATCCAGAGACCTTGAGCTCGCTCCAGAACTGTCCTGTGGTTAATGTCTGTCAGAAAGTTTCTCATGTCCCAATTAGAACATGCAGCCTGAAAGAGCGGAACCGTTTAGACCATTTACGGAACTGGACCAATTCAAAGTGACATGGCATTTCGGGTTATTTATATATTTTTTACCTGAAACGATGACAAGTTGATTTATGGAGGAATAAATCCATCTACAGCTTGCTCCCAGATTTACGATTAAACAAGCAACAATGCAGCATAACATGATTTGGGGGAACTTATTTGTATCACGTGACGGAGGAATAAAAAAAATATTCCTCACGATACACCATGCATTTTAAACTAATAGTTCTGATATTACCGTAAATCCTAGCCCCTGTGAAGCAACTAGGGGAGGAAGCGTGAGCACTATGAACTATTTTGGGGGGTAAATCCCCCCCCCCAAATATCAGATCCCGGTTGCGCAACTATTCTACAAACTGGCTAAATGAACTGCGTTCACTGTCTCCCCATGTACATTCGCGAATGGGATTCATTTCGTATTTCGTCAAGTGAACAAAGGGGCAGGTGCAATGCACATGGTGTGCTGGGCGCGCGCATGATTATGCCGTCCGGACCCATCGTGATCATGACTTGCAGAATTTCCTGCATTGTGGTGACGTAATTAACGCGCGCCGGGTATGAAAGCATCAGCTAAGCTTCATGATCGATCATTAGGAGCTAATAAAGAGTCACTCGTGTCCATTTATTATTTGAATTCTTCAGTCAGTTTCAAGTTAGAGAAATGAAGGCCACATACGATCGGTTGATCTGCATGGTTAATTGATTGCAGCTTGCATGCACTGTGCTTTTTGCTGTGGAGGAAACCTTGGACTACTGTTTTCCACAAGGCAGTCAGCAAAATCGTCAGATTGGTTGGCAGTGCGACTAATCATACAGTCTAACCAGTTACCCTTATATTATACATAGCAAACATGTATTTAGAATTTGCTCGTTGCTTGTGGTGTTTTGCATTTATAGAGTGCTTACATGTACTGGGACAGTTTGCTGTCATTTTGGGAGGGCAGTTTTTGTAATGTAAACTCATGACGACGAAAGCCACACTGCAGGAATAGTAGCTTCCCTACCGGCTGGCGGGCTGTGTAAACCTCAAATTACAACCACAAAGTTGGGCCCCACCTTCACAAAGGGACAGGCATTTGTTAGGAAACCTCTTTAGGAAAATTGGGAGAGTCTTTCAATGGCAGAATATGAATAGTTTTTCATCACTTGGTTATAAAATCATTGTGAATGATTTGCAGCCATGGACGTATTTCCTGTTCCATAACAAGTAAAAATCCTGTATCCACTTTTGCAGGTTTTGAAGAGAACTCACGATGGAGGGTACCACAGCGTCAGAAATGGAAGACCCACTCAGCATATTATGTCGGCAGAAACAGATAGCATTGCTACGTAGTCTTATGGGAGAGGTGGGTGTGGTCACTGGGATTCTTAAGGAGGCTATTTGTTAAGTATATATGCACGAAGTGTTGACTTTTTAGCCCCCGCCCCATGGTGTACAGTGGCTCCAACCCCCCATTCTTATACCCTTTGACCTATCAGACTGACCAGTGCTGGTAATGCTTAGCATGGGGTGCAAGATGACATATTATAACCATTTTCGATTCATAGAAGTTGGTCCCAGTTGATAGAAATAGGAGAAAGGGCATTTTTTTGTCAGTCAAAAACAACTTATTGCTCTGCATACTTGTATGTGTGCGTCACCTCAGATTCCCCTCAGATCAACCCTCCCCCCCTTCCATGTGTACATATTCTACGGCCATTCCGTAAGAGGTCTTTCTGTAGATCAGTTAGAGTTGAGCAGAAACTTCTGTTGGGTGTCACTGCTAGTTTTGTACTCTTCAGATCAAGGGCTTCAGCCTCTATTCAGAACTTATTTAGACAGGGAAAACAGTGTCTAAATTACCCTCAAAACGCCTTAGCTAGGTATTTTGATGTTTTAAATTTCTGCAGCCGTCCCATCCTACCTACCCGTCTGTGTTCATATACGGGCACGCCGCAACCGGTAAAACGCTTGTTGTTTCCACACTCCTCAAGACGTTGGCTCTCCCCCACGCCTTCGTCAACTGCATAGAGTGCCAGACGACACGGCAGCTATTGGACAGAATCCTGGACCGGGTGGCCAATCACGAGCCCAGTCCCGAGAACAACTACTGTAGCTTGAACCGTTGTGAGAACATGAACACGTTTGTGCGACTCTTGAAGAAGACCACCGAGGACAGGGGAATACAAAATCAAACTGTTTATATTGTGAGTCTTACCTTGATGTCTTTAGTGTCATATTTTTCAGCCGTGCAGTATCAGTTTTGCCTGAATTCGGCATCTGCGACACGTTCCCATGCTCAGTCAAATACAGCTTCATGATATCACTCACTGAACATGCAGACAATTTATAGTAAAAACATGTGCATGTGCGTTATGTCAACGTTTGTGAACATCTGATGGCAATTTTCATGCATCTTTAGACACATCGCTGGAAGTGGCCATCTCTCATTGTTATATTCTAAATGACAGCTTGCCAGAAAGACTTATTTCACAGGGAGATTAGTCCCATAGCCATCTATCAACCAAGTATGCTGTCATTTATAATTTTTGTCAGGTACTTTTGGGATAACTGCAAATGATAGACTCTATCTTTAAAATATGCGTAAGTTTGCTTGCACGAAATCTTGCCACCTTCCCAGGTACTGGACAAAGCTGAGCGTCTTCGCAACATGGACGGCAACATTCTGCCGGCCTTCCTCAACCTTTCCCAGTTGTCCGGGTGCAACGTGTGCGTTCTCCTCCTCAGCCAGATTGTCTGGGAGAAATTCCTCTTTGGGTTCGGCTCCAATCATGTGGAGCCCTTCATCATCCACTTCCCAGATTACACAAAGGGTGAGTAGAAAAAAGTGAGGAACGTGCCTGTCTAAAAGTCAGACCATATGAGTGTCATATGTGAGTGGTTACTTTAAGTCAGCCCAGGGGCGTGTTTTTAGACCCCTAACCAGAAACATGTTTATGACGTTACATAGTAACCTGGAAAATTTTTAAGAGCGTTTTCGAAACGAGTGGATTTGTCATAGACTTCGGTATCGCTGGTTCAAGTCGGAGCTTGTGGTTCCGAACGCTTCTTCTAAATGGCTGGAACCAGCAAACCAAATCCACTTGTTTCGAAAACACTCTAAGATGGCGTGCAAAAATAAAGACTGTTAAACAGTGGCATATTTCAAGAGAAACAGGGTACAAGGTAGCAGACACCATTACTGGCTTACGTCATTTTCTCAATGTTGGGTACCCACTTTGGTTCGTTGCCTGCAGCAACAAATTCGGGGATATCTAATTCACTGATTTTGGAGACAACAGAAAATTGTCTTCTTATTTTCTGCCATTTTGAAAAGGCAGTGAACTGGCTCCAACCTTCAGTTCAGTTTGAGGTCACAGAGGCTGAGCTGAGGTCAGAAAGATGCTCAAACCAATGGCCAAAGCAGAAACGTGTTTCAGTACACTGTTGCGAAAACACTCCCCCGACCACTTTTGTTGTTTTTGTAATACAAATGTTGGGGCTCCCTGCCTGGTTCCTGCCTCCACATTACAAGTTGAGAGTAAGAAAGGCAATAGGAGGGATAAGGAGCAGTCCATCTCCCCTCCCCCATATACACCATGGGTTCAATAGGAGCCCCAGCACAACTCATGTCAAAGGACTGAGTTTCCCTTTGGATGGCAAAGTGCAGGATAGTTCAGAGGCCCTGTCCTGGTAAATACAAAGAGTTACTTCGGCATGCACATCCCGTCCATTTTCATTTCAGAGTAGACTGTCAAACAAAGTGGGGTTTCATTTGGGTCCCCTCTCCCATCTTTATTCATGTCTGAGGTGAAGACAACCCATCATCCTATGTTAAGGAACAGGGAGAGATTTTAAACGTGTGAGATGAGGCAAATATTCGGAGGCAGATTTCTGTCCTGGTGACATTTAACATTTTTAAGGATGCATACATGCTGTGTAGTCCAAAAGGAACGTGGCAAGTGGGGGGGTTGGTTAATACCAACACTCAATTCCACCCATTCGTTTGATAAATTTCAGGTGAGTTATTGGAGATTATTGCCACAGACTGCCCTGAGGGTTACTCCGTGGAGTTCTACTCGTCCTACGTCAACTTGCTCATGAGTATCTTCTACATGGTGTGCCGTGACCTGAACGAGATTAGACACTTGGTGAGTATTTCATCAGTGGATGGGCTTCCACTGGTTTTTCCACGTTGGACTTTGATTGATCTGGGAAGGTATTGACTAAATGGTAGTGATGGTGAACATTATGGAGTGCAAAGCTCAGACAAAGATTAACCGTGTCGTTTGGGGATTACTGAATGAATCATGGTACGGTCAACAGGCTCAGCTGAACTTCCCAAAGTATGTTGAGCCCATCACCAAGGGGGAAGCATCCGAGAAGGACTCGCACAAGCTGTGGCGGAACATCGAGCCGCACCTGAAGAAAGCTCTGCAGACGGTCTATCTCAGGGAGGTCACAAGGTACTGCCGATCCAAAGTTGGAATGAACTCAAACGATCGGAGCCACCTGTCAGGAAAGGAAAGGAAATAATGCCTGGTGTTCGATTTTGGGAATTTTGTATGCACAGTTCTTTTTCTTGAGGGATCACTTGGATGACGTTTCCAAAAGGAGTTTTAGAACAGGAAAACTAGTTTTGATTGAGTCTCTTTTGTCATTAGTGATCTGAGATCCTTTCTTGTTAAAGAACCTGTAACCAGATTGTACAGAATGTTTTTCTTCACAGTCAAGTTTTACCAGATTATTAATGTAGTAACTTAGTTTTTATTCAAATGAAACACTGGTCTGTGATGCCTATTCTCTACTTGAACCATCCTATCTGTCAGAACCTGACATGTGCCCTGACTTTGCGAACTTGTGTGATATAATAATTGCAGGCAGTACCAGTGTGACCATAGCTCTGATGAATAAGAAAGATTTGTCAGATATAAGACACCACAGTGGCGTATTTGTCAGCAATTTTAGTACCCAGTCATAGGGTTTGGGCTTCGAATCCAGCAGCCGGTTACATTTTACGATCTTTTGAAAGTCACTTCTCTCCTACGTGCCTCCCTCCACCCAGGAGTAGATTGGTACCTAATCCCTACCCATGAGGGCAGAAAAAGGTTATTAGGTTCAACCATTTGTGCCTGAAATGGCAGCATTGGGTTGTATACTCTGCAGCGAGGTGAAATGGTTTCAAGAATATTTGGTTGCTGTTAGCCCAATGAGCAGGCATACTTGATAATATATAGGCACTTTCACAAAACAGATTAGCGTTAGACACTGCGCTTCATAAATACTCTGATCCTATTACTTGACGTGTACTTAGAATATAAACTTCAAAATTCACAGCCTTTGAAAATGGTCTTGCCCTTGCTTCTTGACAGCGAGCAATGGGAGAAGTTCCAGCGCGCCGAGACCGGCCAGCCCGGTCAGCAAACCTCCCAGCCAGGCATCCTGTCCGCCAGGGCCCAGATGGAGCTACCCTTCTACTCCAAGTACCTGCTGATTGCCGCCTATCTGGCCTCCTACAACCCGGCCCGCTATGACCGCAGGTTCTTCTCCAAGAACCACGGCAAGGTGAAGAAGAGCGCCGTGAATCGCAAGAAGGAAGTGAGTTTACAAAACACTGAAAGGTGTTACACAGCAGTGATAATGTTAAATTTTTGATTAACAATTCCAAACAGCGAAAGGGCACTGATTGGTGTTGTGCGTATATGTCTATATACATGCAAACTGAGTACCCTATTGAGATAAAACGTGGCTACCTGGGTACCCTTAAATGAAATCTAACCCCATAATTCAAAGAAGAAAACATAACAAACTGTTAAGAAATGACTTCAAATTGCCAGTTCTGTCCCTGTCAAAATGTTCATCAGCAATCCTTGGACTTAGATCATTGGTTTCTGTTATAAAATATTCCCCAATCTTCGGAGGCCTTTCTTCTTCCTTGTCAGATAGAAAGTAATTTTCAACATTCAAATATTTCGACTTCACAAGCTGTTATGGTTTACTTTAATTCCACCCTGTGTCAGAATTCACAAATGTATGAGGTGTGTCTTGATAATGTGACAACTACCATGACTTGGCATCTGAGGTTCGAGGGGGTAGGGTTAGGAATGGATTCAAATGTCATGATGTTCCCAATCCTCGCACTCAGAGTGCTAGCAATTCAACCTCTGCATCTGTGATCTCCCTCACAGACCAGCCATCAGCTGCTTGGGCCGAGGGCATTCCCACTTGACAGACTGATGGCCATATTTTACAGCATAGTGGACTCAAGGGTTGCCCCTACAGCCAACATCTTTTCACAGGTAACAGTTATTGCTTTCCACAGAACTCCCTCTTGCCTTCCGATGTCAGCCCAACTGTCCTGTCTATCTAATTGAATCTAATTCACTCCCATCTAGTTGCAACACTGCCAAACCTTATCCAGTCTACTGAACCTGGTCCAGTGCAGTAAGTGGCCAACTTGGCCTGGCCATGTGGCCAGCCCCTTGGCCAGTTCAGTTAGCTGTGGTCAGCCAAGCTCTGCACAGCCCAACCCTGGTCCGTCTCGGCCTAGTCATGCTTATCAGCCATACCCAACCTTTCTTTACCCAGCCTAACCAAACCCAACCTTTCTCTACCCAGCCTAACCCTGCCTAGTCAACCCCATCGACCCAAAGCCCATCCTGTTGAACCAGTGCAAATTACACCCAACCCAAGCCCAACCCATGTCAGTCTAAGCCAATCTAGCTCCAGCCAGCTCAACCAAATGCAATCCAACCAACCTGTGTTCAACTCTTCAAATACCAACCTTGAGCAGCACATCCCAAATCAACTCATCTTATATAACGGGTTTTGCCCTTACCCAACATATCTACTGATAAACACTATATGCTCAGTGCTAGTCCGGTTAAGGGTAAGGACAAAACCTGTTATATAATTCAACATCTCCCCAACGTAAAATTACATCTTGAAATCAACTCATCTTTCCTGACCTTGACAATCATCAATTTAAAACATACTTAAGATTTTTCCACTTGTGAACTTACCACTCTGTCATGTCTGTGCTGGTGAATTGCTGGACTAAGATAACTTATTAACATGGACCCTCTGTTCTGGTTTTCTCCCCGCAGATTTCTTCACTGGTAACCCTGCAGCTGTTAGCACAAGTAGGACATGAGGACCAGTTGGACACACCGAAATACAAGTGCACCGTGTCGCTGGAATTCATCCGTTCCATCGCAAGGACCGTGGGCTTTGATGTCATTAGATACTTGTATGACTTTGTAAAATGAAAGGCAGAATCGGTTACCATTATGTATTTGGTTGAGTGAGGACATTTGGGTATTCTGTCCAACGAGTGACATCCTTACCTCATCAGAGCACCAAATATGGATTCAATATGGGCCTGACCAAATCAAACTGTACAAGAAGAGCCCAAAGTTGCTAGAGTTGGCATTGTCTCAGCTATTCATAAGCATCGAACCAAAGTCTGTTGCAGCTAGGAAATTACCTCTCGCACAAACTTAATCTGGCACATGTTAACAGTCATTCAGGTTTTGTTGTCAGACGAAAACTGACACGTATATGTCTGTTATCAGGTTTCTAGGGATACTTTTTCCAGTGAGAAATCTCGACAGCCCCTGGACCTGTAGTGAATTGATATACAGATATAACTGAGTTTCCAGTTTTCCTGCAGTACAAATGGGAAGCAACTGTTGCACATGGCTTGTTTAATAATGAGGTAGTCAGGTACGCACTGATCAGGGCAGAAATATGGCAACGTTGCATTCCCTGCTCAGAGTAAATAAATGTTACATTGTTTTATTTTGTGCAACTGAAAATATGAATGACTGAATTGCTCTAGATTTGTCTCAATTCGGAGTTTGTGAGATCTCTGTTGTGCGATGAAATTCTTTCTTTGAACTGACACAAGAACAAGTTGTGGAAGAGTGTTACATTTTCCACTCGCATGTCTTGAATATTAAATTTTGATATTGAAGTTTATTTTGTGGACTACATTTATTTTATAATCACGAACTGCAGGAAGTTTCTGTATTACCCAATCAATTTCTGGTCACTTTGTTGATCAAAGGTAATGTTAAAAGAAATGTTACAGTAGTTTGTCATTGGGCCTGCTTGTTTTTATTTTTTGTCGTCTAGTCTGGTCGGGTTTTGGGTTGGGATTGGTTTGTATTTTTGTGTGAGTGTTTTGTTTTTGTCATTGTTTTGTTTTTCTTACAAAATAAATATCTTTATGTCTATCCCTTTTGAAAAGCCCGGACAAGAACCTTTTCTTACAAGTCATAATCTAGTTTTGGCTGTTCCGGCGGTGATCAATTCTCCTTGCAAGTGCTGTTCGAGTTTAATAGTTGGATTTGGCTGGCAGTAGCCCCAGCTAAGACAGGTGCCAGTCTACTGGATGACCAGGTAGTCCAGTAGACTGGCCCCAGTCTGGGGCTAGGCTAGCAGTAGCATACATTTCAAATTAAACATTCTCTAACTTTTAGAGCCGCTTAGCAGTGGCGTAACCATGGGGGACAAAGGGGGCATGCAAGTGTCCACAGCGCATGTCCGTGTCCCCCCCCCGTTAAAACTTTGAGACGTACACAACGTATGTATAAGCCGCACTTCGCCGGTTGGCCCTCTGAAGTAAGTGCGCCCCCAGGCTTCCATTGAAATCTGGAAATTTTCGACCCTAGTTATTACGCGTGTGCCAGTTAGTGCTGAATCCCTTCTATAGAAATCATTGTTACATACTTAAGGCGCCTTTCCATATACGTCTATGTTTTTATGGTGCGTTGCGTAGACAATGCGTTTCACTTTCACGAACACAAAAATCAACTTCATTAACAAAATACACGAGTGCGTTGCTTTCGGCTGTCAAATCGCCCCGGGAGCGAATGACGGACACGCAACGCTTGGAGCAAGTGTTGACGTGCGTATGGCAAGGTACCTCAGAATTTCTAATTCTCCTGGGAACTTATAAATTACTTAATGGATTTACTGTGTAACGTCCACTTAGAATTTTCACGTTAAAGGAGTGCATCCCAGAAATGGTGTAGGCTTAGTTTCAATCCGGTTTTCCCGTCCTTTCATAAACATGCATAGGGGGCCGTCCATAAAGTACGTACCCACGAAATGCCCACTTTCCAGACCCCTCCTCCCCCTGTGCGCGTGGCTTTCGCAGTCACGGCTCCAACCCTGTGCGCGTGGCTTACGCAGTCACGGCTCCAACCCTGTACGCATTCCACAATTCCAGGACACTGCCGGTCTTTGTGTCATGAGTAATGTTGCGGTTTACTAATAATTAGCGTTGGCATGGGAGGATAAATGGTAGAGTGGACGATGGAGGATTCTGGTATTGAATGTGTATTGATATGACAAAGATTCATTACAAGCAAATTTTCGGTTTGCGTACGGTACGCCCTGGCTTGAACCCCCTTCCCTCCCCTCTTCACGCATGGTGTACGCAACGGCACCACCCCCTGCGTATATTGTAGGCCTTCTTTGTGGACGGCCCCTAAAAACACGTTGGATGTTTATAAAGATGAATTGAGTGAAGACGACATAAATCTTTAAGCGATGTGCATCTGCAGATACCTGGCTATCATGCCGTCCACGGTATTTGGGACCTCTCATGTAGAATTCATCATCTTGCACGAGGAGAAAAGCATCCTCTAAAACGCCAAGTTAAACTGGGCGCTGTGCACTTGCGCGATAATCACCAAGGACCCAGAGGAAGTCAGTGTCCGTCTTCAAGGGCCGCGCTGCGGCCCGGGCTATTAGGAATGATCACGCAGCCTTGCCGCGGGATCATACCTCGCTTCCGCCCGACGATCAATCTAATAGCAAGCACAGAGAGTATACGTGTTATTTCCCGGCTCATTCATCTTTCATAATTTTGTCAGTATTGCAAGTACCCTTCGGTTGGTGCATACATGTGCGAGGTCGCTCTGGAAGGCGCTGCCCTGGCTACACCTCGATCCTCGTCGCGGGGAACTTTGACGCATTTGGGAAAAGTCATTAAACGGACCCATCTACTTGAAGGAGGATATCAAGTATGCGTTTCTATGAATATATCACAGCAGGATGAGAATGGCCCCACTAGACTTGAATAGTTAGGCTGTGCTTGAAAGATATCTCAAGTTAAATGGTTAAAGACAGCATAGTCTAGATGAATGAAAGCCAGAATATCAATAGAGACGGACAACGAGCCGATTTCGGCGCGAGTGCGCGCGAATGTGAATTTGTAACGTCGAGTCGAAGGGGTCACTCAGCTATCAGCACGAAAAGTTAGTGATCACAAAAGGCTGACGTTGCGAATTCGCAAAAGTTGAAAATATGTCACCTCCTGCATTATTTTATTTGAAAATTGCGCTTGACGTTTTGCATTTGTAACATTTATGGACCAGCTTTTATGTGGCATCTTTTTGATACACATTTTGTGCTCGTAACAAGGCCACCAGACCTTTCTTTTTTGCCTATATCTTTTGACTGGGCGGCCAAAATTGGCAGCAAGGGTTTGCCTCAAAATTGAAATTTACTCCCGTAATAATTGATTAAATATTTAGAAGAAGCATTTTTTTGTTGGATGTGTTGACATAGCTGCGTGAGATTTTCAACACTTTATCATTTTTTAGCGTTTTCACTGACGGCAATCCGTGGTGTCTTACCACAGGTATAGGAAAAACTGCGAGTGTGACGTAAAAAGGGACGGATATAAAACTTCAAAACGACCAACAAACCCAGTGTCATGCTCCACTGTTAGATTTGTGGCGTAGATCCTGTTTGCCGTGTCCAGAGCACGCCCCGACATCCCCACAAAACTAACACAAAAACTTCAATCTAAAATTAAAGATTTTTAAGACAATCAAACGTACTCGAATCCTCCCTCCCCTTTATCAGCATATAGGCCGCATTCACTGTACCATTGTCCCTATGGGCACTAATATCACAGCGCTGACAGGAAACGCTGGAACTTCGCATGCCATGCTAATTCCAGTTAATTGTACTGAACCAGCTAATCTGAAGCTTTCCATGCATTGAAATTCAAGCGTTTTATTAATTTTTCGTAGGTCCCAGGCCGAGTGCTTACGTTGTCTGTTGGGTAGTCTGACCCTCCCCCATCACACGCACCCCTCCCCTCCCGTTTACGTTGTCTATTGGGTAGCCTGACCCTCCCCCATCACACGCACCCTCCCCTCCCGTTTACGTTGTCTATTGGGTAGTCTGACCCTCCCCCATCACACGCACCCCTCCCCTCTCCTAATAAAAGGAGACAGGTTCAACCATCGCCAGGTTGCTAGGCAACCGTCATATGTCACCAGGAGGAAACGATGCCAATCAGCACACCTGCTGTTTGTTTTGATCTTCTCCGGCATGAGTGTCACGTATTTTTCCCGTCCTTTGCTTTGTCTCGATGGCCGCGGGCGCTGTAATTCATTGTGCGTGAGCGAGCGGTATACCATCAGACGCGCTGTGACGTGCGTCACGTCTCTGTCCTTTATCACCTGTCTGGTCATTCGGGTAAAATGCACTCTGCATATGCACCCTAGGCGAGCATATACGAATTTCGTCAAACTATAAACACGTGCGTGAAACCTTTGCGAAATTGGTGTGGTTTTGAACACGGTTTCGTTGTGACTGGTCTTATGAAGTGGATTTTCCCTCGTGTTTTTGAAAGTTGGTCTTTGTTCTGAACTCATCGCGGTACATTCAGTGGCTTCAAGCAATGAAGAACCCAGCAGCAAAATGACAAACACACACCAGTGATGAATCCGTGATGTACCCAGATGGAGGGCATGTTACATTGATTTTAAGAAAATGAAAGTCTCGACAATTTAATTAGAAACGCCGTGCTGTAGGTTACATACAGCGTCTTCATACAGAGAGACAGAGAGAGTGAGTGTGTGTTCATTCCCGGATGAACAAAATAATAATCGTTTTCAGAAAATAATGCCCCATCCTCCCCGATTCAAAACTTAGACGCCATTGTGCGCTCTCGTGCCGACACAACACGGAAATGGTGTTAGTAGACAGCAGACACTCTCACTCAACTTCTTGGGGAGTATACGCGAAGAGCACGGTTGGAAGACAAGCTGCACATTTCGTCGGCTTCTTCGGACACTATAATCATCACGCCAGGAAACTGTGAATTTCAAACGACTTGGCTTTGCCGTAAGTTGTATTAACCACCACTGCAAGAGCTTGCTCAGTATATGTACTTGAGCCAATGACTTCCTGCCTCTTGATACAGACATCGAAACGACTCCACCACCAAGCCTGCCCAACTAATTTGAAGGCTGTGAGACTTTGGACTTCACTTCCGTAAACTGTTGAAGAGATTCAGTTTCAATTAACTTTTCCACGGCTGTCGTTTATTTTTCAGCATTGTGTCCGGTACCCTTCACAACAGAATCAAAGCCAAATCGACACTGATGCACCTGCCATATATTGCTATTACTAACAACGATGCGTAACCCCTATTTTTACGGATAGAATCGACCAATGTAATGCGATTAATGGAGGATCCAGGGTGGGTAGGGCCTAAAGGGGGCCGGCCATAACCCCATCCCACAAAGAGGGTTTTGGGTTTTTTAGTCCTTAACAATGAGAAAAAGGCGATTTATGGGGGGGGGGGTTGTAACTTCGAAAAGCGTGTAAGAGTCCCTACATACGCTCGTCCCGCATTGGTTACATGAGGAAACTCTCAGTTTTGCCCCCCCCCCCGTGGAAAATTTGTTCGAGATCTACCTTTGATAGAATCATTTTGGAAAACCGACTGCACTCATTTGCTGCGACGTTTTTATTCCACAGAGACTCTCCTAAACAAATTCGGGATTTGGTGGATTTCAGTCTGATGAACATTTTGATCCTAGCTCCAAGGCTTGATTGGAGATGTAGGTAACCGGATTTGCGGTCATAGCGCGTGTTGACTCTTTCGAAATCCCAGACGTTGTTCATGTGCCGAGCAATTTCTCTTGACAGTGTCACGTTGCATGCGCAAATCGTGCGTTGAAGTTACTTCTGCTGTTCTTATACACGGTCTTTATGGCTGCACAAGTTACAGGGCAGTGATTTAGTTCTATAGAGTATGCAAAAAGAACGTTTCCCTGGGAAACAAAAGAAGTGTCCTGCAAGATGGCTACCATGCAAAGCCTCTATGGTAAGTCATGCAAAAAATACCCACAAATCTAAATGAAAATAGCCATTTCCGTAAAGGATTTTTTTTAATCTATTGTTTAGTCTTATGTTCCCCTATTCTTTGAAGCAACACTTCCGAATAATCTTTTGCACAGAAAGTTCCTTTTTTGTATTTAAAGCACTTTCTTTGAACTGATGCAATATGATGGAGTGCCACGTGTTATTGTTTTAGGAAATATAACTGATAAGAATGTCCCCACATAGACAAATAAAGATATGGCCAGATTCGTGCGTCATGTGTTGAAGCTTGATGACTCTTCTTAAAAGCCACTTTCCCCCCCTTTTTTCCGTCTTGCACGCATCACCGTCATTCGCGCAAGTGCACCCAAACATGCTATCGCATTGGCCTGCACGCACGTAATGAATCTGAATATAGCCGAAGTGATTGGCGGTTGCGTAAAAAATCAATGGCTAACGGGAGCTGGGTTTTTAAGCCGCCGATCAGCGAACCATCCAGCAGAAGATCCCTCACGGTCCCGCTGACGGAATCGATTGAAATGCGAGATATTTGAAATGAAAATTGAGCTTCGGGGGGTCGTAAGAGCAAGTGAGAGGCTATTTACCGCTACCTTTGACGTCAACCGATCGTGCGTTCCGAATAATAAAGAAGCCGAGATATGAGGCGATAAAAGCTCCCCGACTTTCCATATGCACGAAAGAATTTTAGCAACTTAAGTGATCTACACAAAAATGGAACATGAAAGCAGCCCGCTATGGAAAGGCGCTTCTTGATAATTTGTGAAGAGCTACATAGTGTCGAAATTTTCCGAAGCGACGCAAGACGACTTCACCGGCACATCACAGACCATAGCTCCTCTCAATCTTGGTAGTGATTGCAAGTCGAAGAGCCCGTTTCCATGACAACCAATGCACTTTTTGGTATTGTTGGAAGCCCCAGGCAGAAGCTAATTGCTTGTCGTGCGTCTTTGCCTTTCGAGACATTTCACACGTTGTTTCAGGTTCAAAGTACCCGGAGTAAAAGCCTAGCGGTTGGATGTTGTTTTTGATCCCAGGGCTTTATCGAAGACCGGCGTTTGCGATGCAGGCATGCGTGGAAAGTCTGGTTCAGATGTGAAATATGTGGGAGGCGTTTATATGTCTCGAACTGAAAAAAAAAATCACGTAATGACATCTGCTGTACACTGTAAGATTTGATCTTCTTCAGTTAATATCATTTGGATGACAATTGCTTCAACATTAATGGATATTATGGCCAGGTATCGCGGAAGTGCCGGAAAACGGTCAAATTATCTACTCGACCACCTCCATTTTGTAACTTGCGCACGCAAACACTCCTCTTTGAACATCGGATGACAATTTGTCAAAAATGTACCCTTCCAAACTACATTATGTAACAAACGTTTTTAATTGTTCTCGTTTGATTTCTTGGTGTCCTTCCTCCCTTTGGTGCAGGTAGTTTTGAGCTGGAGGACCCCATTAATTAAAAAAAAAATAAAAGTGTCAAAGGTGAAACATCTCTGGGAACGGGTGTCATGAGTAATGCACAAATGATAATGCCTGTATCAGAATGAATATAATTTTGCAACTGGCGGATTCAGGACCTGTTATTAACTCTGAAGTATTAAAGCAGTACCTTAGACATTATAATGCAGAATATTGCATTAATATTTAGATACCACAAAAGTTGAGGACCTAAACACAAATGGAACTACATTCTAGCTATTTTGGAAATATCAATGGTCCGTGTGCGCATCGACAAGAGCCCAAAATGTTGCCAGTGCACATGATAAGTCCTACATGACACTTTGGGATTGATCACTCTTTTCAACAAAACCTTTATATTTCTCAGTTGGAATCGTTAATTCGATTAAAAATTCACTTCAACTGAAGCAAGATAGTTCCAACTATTATCTCGCCGGCAGAATGTCTTCAAAGATGAGGGTTTTCTTTCTAGAATAATCACTGGCACTGAGGGCGTGTGCCATGGTTTACTTCGCATGCAGGGAAGAAAACAGTGCTTCTGTCCAACTCTCTCTTTTTTTACTCCAAAGTCTTAATGGCTGACCGAGGTGATCACAGCTTGACAACGAAACACGTTTCTCACTTGAACGCCCCCTGTGGCCGATGAAATTTGACAATTTAATGAAGAATCGCCCGTGTTCGTTAAGTCGACGGTTTTCCGGGTACATATGAGATTGGAAAATCGAAGGGCACCGTGCACACCTGACCTAATCTCGTCAAGGAGAAATGACGCGTTTTGCACCCCTTCTTCCAATATCGGGAAAGAGAAAAGAAGCGGAAAGTAGGTCATCGTTCTAGCAGAGCCGTAAGGAAAAGAGAGGAGATCGCAGTGAAATGTGATGAGATAATCGACATGAGTGCTCGGCCGTCCACCATGGAAAACGAAAGACAGCTCAACAAGCTAGGCAGGAAAGATCTCCTCCTTTGGCCCGTCAGAATGGTATTCTTATGTCATTGGCCATGGAACTGGATGTATTTCGAACTTTGGGGGGTTTCGGTCATGCAGAAGTTTTGGTTGGTGGCGATATCGTGTGTCATTCAACGATGATGCGTCAATACGCCATTTGCATGTCACGAAAGCAAGTCATGTACTCCGTTGCGTTCCTGTCTCGGTGACATGGAATTCCTGCCGTCGCCCGTTAACGAGTAAAGTTACGTCTAGAGTAACTACAGTTATCAACTTAGCAATACAGTCTACCCCAATATAAATCTATTTTGTTAATTTCCTTATACGGTTATCTTTTCCCATACACGTTACTTTACCGATGTCATTCTTTAAAAAAAGAAAGGATATCGCCTCTTCCAAAGTGGAGTGCGTCGCGTCGAATACATAATCCTCTGGGCTAAATGAGGCATGGCGGATCGATCGAACAAGTACGTGAAAAGATCAAGGGTCAGAGTGGAAAATAGCAATGTGCAAGCGTGACCCCCCCCCAAAAAAAGCGCCAGACGACGGGCGAGTGACAATCACTACCTGACCTCCAGCTCGTTGTGGCCCGCTTTTTAATTAATTAGTAAAAGCAGGCAGGTCAAATGGCGTGGTTTATGGGTATTCGCCCTGGGAAAGTCTCTGTTTACTGTGCGAACGTCTATTTCAATTATCTAGCTGCATTCAAATTGGTTGTCTAGAGCTAGGTCTAGGTCTTCGCTCCATTGGAAAAACGCAGAGGCGTGCGGAAAGGAGACGCAGCCATATAGCTCCGACAGCCCGTTTCGGATACGGCCTATGAGTGCTTGACTAATCGCACTGAGCCGGACCAATCAGCGAGCGCCAGATCTACTGAGCAGCGCCTTAATTGGTCAGCCCACACGTCACTGAAAAACATGGCTTTGACACTCAACATATGGGTGTAAACAAAATGAAGATATTCGGTGTCAGTTTTTTCCCGTGGCATAGACAACACAACACAATTAATGTGAACAAAATACCCCATCAACTTGTTTCAAAATGGAGCAGTTTATTATCACGTAAACAAACGCGAAGACACAGCGAGAGAGACTGATATCAAAAAGTCATTTTTACCGGAACAGTAAATTTGTTCACTTCCACAAGGTACACGCCAGAGGAACATGCCTGTGTTTGTGTTGCTGAAATAACTGGCAGAGAGACTTAATTACCTCCTACTTTTGAGTGTGGATTGACCAACATCGTTTCAAAATTTACAAGGCTCGCGTGACGGTCGTTAGTCAATCTGAGTGTAATAGCTGACAGGTCGGTACTTGTAAATGAGTTACCTATGAAATTCACCGTAGAAAACTGATGGCAGGCACGACACGAAACGTCACGGTGTAATTTTAAATGCAGTTTTTGAAAGTACTCTTTAGTGTCCCATCTTCTGCTACTTTAAGTGCATTTGGTACCTTTTTTGATTTATGCTAAGACTAATTTCCATATTTATACAAAAAAAGTTTGATGTCATCTAAGGCACAAACCTTAGTGTTGCAGCTATTTTTGCACTGAACTTTGCCAGACTGTACGACATTTTGCTACCTTATCTGTTGACACGTTATTCTATTACAGAACACCATTCAATTAATTTGTCAATAAACCAAATTTCGGGTTCACAGTCTTCTTGTAATGACGTCACAGCAACAGGATCTTCATTTTGTCAAAAAGTGAAATTCTAATGAGAATAACAGAAACAGAGATAGTCGTCCTTAACACTTGAGAGAAATTGAAATCTCCGAAAGCTCGTTCCCAAGGAAAATTTGTTTCGTGAACCCTTTAAACTTAAAATAAAACTGAAGGCGTATCCGCTGACAAAGAACATGCATAACGTTTTGAGTCTCAAGCTCACAGAGCGGACTGGCGTCTTTGCTGCATTTGTGATAGGATTGTCCTTAATCCTCGCATAATTGATTCCTATTTATTACATGAATCCCAACAAGGAGGCAAGTCAACATCTCTGGCGACAAGAACAGCCCGACATCAATCTGATCTTTTTTCGTTGGTTATAACAGGGAATATAAGCATTTAGAACAAAACCTAGAGTAACTACTAAGAACCCCGTTAATTAAAAGGGAAAAAGTTAATGAAATGAGGGGGTAATAACAGCATTGTGTATTTACTGAACAAAAAAGGAAATCCATGAAGAATAAAAGCTACAATAATAATAAGTATATGGTTAACCAGTGATATGTTCAATTCAAATAAGATGTGGATAAAGAGTTTGATTTTACATTGCGATAGGGTTGAAATTTCCCCAACAAGGAGGTCTTTGCACAAATTTAGGCATTCAAACAATTTCTTTTTGAAGCGATGCAAGGCTGTTTGTTCTGAGTGCACTGCAGTAGAAGCGTAGACAAAAACACCTGATGATAATCACCTGTGATCATTTCATCAATATCGTCGATCTTTTTTTTTTTTTGAATTTGACCATGGGCGCGAATATTTGCTCTGCTCGACTAGTCAAGTACGAACCGTCTGCCCGTGCGGTGCAGACGAAGGCCGTGCCTACATTTTGCTCAATTTCATCATGAGGGACAGCTAATTCAACAGAGACAATAATATTGGGCGGCGATGAGAGGGGGCAGGCAGGTCGCGTCCAAACACAGAGATTGAGAGAATTCTAAGCCCGGCGGGCGTCGGCGGGCTTCAAGATCTGTGAAGTTGATGCCGGGGATCAGGCGAACGGCTTACGCTATGTAGCCATGCACGCACCGCGTGACGTGCGGTGCATTTTGCGGCGCGTTATGACCGATGCATCCACAGTCCACTCAATAAAACCTAATCACATACTTGCTGGGGGCACTGAGGCGAGACTCGCTTTTAAAACACCGTTTGTCTTTTTTTAAAGTGAAATATTCATCATTTTGCAGTGTGCGTACGTGACATTTGATGCCCCTGTTCGTTGCAGCTGTTGAGGTGGGCACCCTTAATAATGCATGGACATTACATATGCACAGACGAGCAACCTGCAGGTATTTCTAGGTCTATGGTCTACCAAATGCTTTCCTGGACGTTCGCTCGAATATGCGATCCTACAATACATGAATGTCCTTTGCAAAGTCCAGTGTTAGCCTCAAGCGACATCTTCGTGAATCTCATTAAAGCCCATGAAGGACGTACCATTTGCACAGTGGCTGCGATTAATGGCGTTATAGAGTTGGTACTTAAGAATAACAACAGACGTTTTAATTTGATGACATTTAATTACTACATTTGCGATTGGAAATTGTCGTCTTCAAGGATGAATTGCCTTGTAAAACGAAGTAAAATAGGAGGGATGATTTTTATGAAGTCAAGTGACACAAAATCAAACTATGGGTCAGGACTCCATAGCTTGATTTCCATAAAATGGACTGGTTTTTGCACACAAACATTTGTGAACGGTGTGCGATTGGACGTTGAAAAGGTATTACTCCTCTGTTAAAAGTTGACTGTTTGACCGTGTACATTTAGAAGCTTGAAACCAGTATCAGATGATAATATTTTTGAACACATTACACCAGACTGCACTGTAAAAGTCTCGTTAATGTTTGGAAACCTCCTATCCCGACGGTTAGTGGGAAGCTAAACTAACTTTCAGGAAGAACTTTCTCTGAGTCCGTGGCTAACTGATATCAACGTGTTGACGCCTTTTTAGTGAGGATTCTGTGACAATAATTTTAGTGTTTATTTTTTGTTTATTTGTTTATTTTGATCAACTAGGTTAAATTCACTTAGACCGAAAGCATACGCTGGTCTTCAGGCCGGATTTAATTTAATCAAGCATGCACGAAGCACACGCTGAAACAGAAAGAAATTTGTCAAGGGCAGTGGAGAGTCAAACTGGGCTCTTTGGGATGCGTATTACCCTAATTCAGCGAGAGGACCATGGGAATGAGGGATACGCCATACGTTGGATAATATGTAAAAGGTGGTTTTCTTAAACGCACATTTAGTGCAACTGGGAATGGAATCAAAGTTTTGCTCATGAATATGGAAATTCACATAAGCGTCTAAAAACCAAAAAAGGCACCCAAGTACCTTTTGGTGTTACAAAAATGGGAAATAAGTTGAATTGAAGCACAACGATGCATTTTCGAGGGTTGTGGCAATAAATCAATCGCATTTTGTATATTATTTTTAAGATTACAATTTGAGGGCAAGGGTTGAATTTGGACGCTAGGCCCTAGTTGACAGTAGGCCTAAACTTCGCCAATCGGTTGTCCAATGCTGATGGAAATGCTTGGGTGGCAAACCAGGCCACTAATACGTCAAACCAAAGTTATTCTTGTTTACATAGCCTGTCTTCAAGTAACGCCAATGTGCTCCAAACTGCTCCACAGTCATTAAAGTTTTACGTCTTGGATCTGTTTGTGTTAACTTCAACGTCTCCCTCGGGCTCAAAATTCTGAATTCGCCACTATAACGACTTGAATTGCGTACATGCAACATGCATGCGATTTGGCGTAGAGTTCACACATCTAATTAAATCCAAGTGTTATACGAAATGAGGCGCGAACGCATATGATTTTTCCGCGACGAAAATGCGATAAGCTGTGTACAGAGGCGGATCCAATGAACCAGGCTACGGAGCCTTGACCCCTCTGTCTCTTTGTCATTCTGTCTTGTAATGAACCTAGCTCTGCCGCTGCATGTTTGCGCATGTTGATTCTGACCTACGAATGCTTGAAGAGCTCAACGATACGTGAGGTATGTCAGCAGGTCAAATTCTTCACGGTCTCCCCTCTCTGAGAAGACCGCTAGATTTCTGTAGGATAAATTAATATCTTGCCGAATTATTGCAAGTTCCTTGTGCACACGACATCTCAAAGCTGTGTGCATAGCAGGACTATTATTTTTATTGGCACATGATACATGCGTGGTGCACAAAAACTTGAAACCTTCCACATCAGATATCAGTATAAAGGCTTTGCGTGGTAGCCATTTTGCAGGGCAGTATTTTTGTTCCATACAGATTAGGGCCTATAGCACGGTCCTCGTTTCAGATGTCGACTGGAGTTCTCATTGATCATAAATTCCCCAGTCAATAATTCAACGATGGACACATTTAAACTGAGCCATACCTTTTTCGACTGATTTCCAGTTGCACCTAGCTCGCTGACACTAAATGCGCAGACAAGCTTAAGTTGGCCGTTTTCCAATTACGGCTACACTTTTTAAAGAGTGCATACAAAATTACATCACGATATTACGAACCGTCACTCCGATAACAATCTTATCCTTTAGATTTCAGCTTGTACCCTCAAGCCGATTAAAAATATACATCCTCATTTTCTTTATGCATGGCCCCACGACCGGTAATTAATCTTCGAATGGGCACCCTACGTCCAACGTCATGTATAAAAACAAATAAATCGCACCCAGACGAAAACAACCAGGAATATGGACAGGGTAAACAAGGGTCCCGGCACTGTGACTCGTCAGTGACGTCACTCTTCCTTTCAAACCATATCGGTTCTCCCTCTTGACTCGTTCGTGGGTTCTGCCCCGCATAACAGCCCAGGGAACGACGTGCGCCATCTATCTGTCCCGAGAAAGTAAGGGGAGCAAGGATAGCCTGAAACCCAGACGTCCGGCGGTTTTCCACTTACGCGTTCCTGTGTCCAGATTGAAAAACCGGCCCCAGTTTGTCTGGCCGGCAAATCGAGTTAAGTCAACAAGGTCAAGTAGGACGGACCGACTTGTTCTTTGCATAAAGTTTCAAGCCTGCTCAACCGGGATAAAATACAACCACCACGCTGCACATTCTAGGCCGCTGCAACTGCGCGAATTGTGCCCCATCGACATTTGCCGCAGTTAAAGGTTACGGAGTCGGTCCGCCAGAGCGATTTCTTCAACCGCGTACGAAAATTTCACGATGCGTATAGGCCAAAATTAGTTTGGCGGCAGACCAATCGGATCATGAGATGGCCGTTCGCTCACGAGAGTACCTTCTAAAGACGGAAGTGTTGGCAATAAAAAAAGTAATGTTAAGGAGCGGCTGGCTGCGTCCGAAATTCTTACCTGCGCCCGGCAGTAACGCACGCGTCTATGGCAAATGGACGCTGCTGCGGACGTGCGTGTGCAATATTAAGCCTGGTTTCCATATCGACATACGAAGCACAGACAGCAACGCAATCAAGACACACACCTGCAACGCGGACATATGGACACATGTCAGACGGCAGTATCGCCGACAACCTAGACGTACGCAAACCAGCCCCAGAAGGATCGGCGTATTGACGTCTTGCGTGCCGTCGGCGTTCGTTACAATCATATGGAAACCAGACCTACATGTAACTGACAGCCGTTTAGTTACGACTATAATATGACCCATAGACAGCCTTTTTACGTTACTTTTCACACACATCTACCGCCCTACGCGGTGCTGCCCTCGAAGTGTACGGTTACCTTTCGATAGTCAGGAGGTTCATAAGGCCAAAGGTGGAGTAGCCCGATGGCTTATTAGTCGGACTTTAAAAGTGTTATTTTGGAAGTAAAAGTCAAGTGACACTATTGCCCCTTGGGTTCTCGGGTTTTTGAACTTCTGGACTTTCGAACATTTGAACAAAATAAATCATGACTATTGCACCTTCAGATTATACAACCTTCTAATTAAACGAACCTTTCCGCTATTGAACCATTGGACCATCGAACGGATCTATAGCGTGCATAGTATATAGCGTGTATAGTCATCGCAGTTACCAATTTAAAGGGCAGGTTAAACAGATTTTACAGAAAACCGTTAACCGCCGGTACAGTTTCGGAAATTGTCCGCACCCTTTGCTGCCAGGTAATTTCCAGTAAATTTCCACAGAATAAATCTCACAGTATACCAACCAAGACGTCCTGGTGCAATATTGGGCTGCTCTCGTGTTCACCTTAGATCTACGAAAATAATTCGCTGATACAGTTGTATTGATGAAATGTATCAGTGAGATGGCTCTCAGCGCTCCGACGAAGAGGATATCAGTGACTGCAGATGCCTTACGGATCATGACGAGTCCTGAGCTTCAGATGGGCTTAGTGACCCGGTGACGCCAAATAGGCGGTCGCGGTGGTACCTTGCCGTTTCTATCGTCGATCTGAAAATGTGAGGCTTAGGACTGTACTGAAGAAAAACGTCACTCCGTCTTTTAGCTGTCAGCCGGTGGAATATGAGCTGAACGCCACGGGCTTTGTCGCAGTAATACAAACTTTTTTGTGGGTTACGTTGATTGCATGACGTTTTTCCGTTATGCAGTTGACGGCATGAAGTGGCACTTGTAATATTTGGCCTGAAATGTGTCATCTTTACAAAATGACGGACTTCAAAATGGTTGGAATTCTGCCTGACCTCTTCACTCCTTTCTATATGGGTGGATCCAGAACTGTTTTTTTTTCGAGGAGGGACCCCCCAAAATCACCCCTCTCTCAATATTACATTTATTTTACATTTCATTTCAAATTTATTTCATTTTTCGGGATGCATCCAAATTACAGCCAAGAAAGTTACGTATATGCAAATACAGACATTACAAAGGGACAAAATCAATAAACAAAAAACAATACACAATATCCACTTAGCTGCCGATGGATTGCCTAAAAGAAACAAGTTTCTGTTGAGAGGCAAACAATTCTTCCAAAAACTAAAAATAACTGTCCCTCCCCCCTGTCAAACTGTATAATTAACGTAATAAACATAAACGATGCCTGCGAATGCACTGTTCCCTAACTTTCTTTAATTGCGTAAAGTCTAATGTGAAAGTCGTGCGGGTACCTGTGAGTACAAGTTCACGCCATATGGTCTGATTTAATACGGCGATTCCTGCATTATCTTATACGCTGCAGTACGGGAACGAGTCTGTTCCCGAGTTTAGGGTCATTCAAGTGTAACTCAAGTGCACATGCGCATTGTTAAAAAGCAATTGACTACTGGTCGAACCATATAGTTCGCGCCCGAACTTGCCCAAAGGTTGCTGTCGAACTTCCCGAAGCTCTTCTGTCTCGTGCGCGTGCTATCGGCAGAATGAGATGTCTCAAAGTGAGTATGGTATGCGGATATATCATCCTGTCATGTGATTTTTCTGGGCCAATGAGCAGACGGAATCCAAGACAGAGGGGTATGACAAAGTTAGTAAGCGAGTTCCTGTGACTCAAATTAAAAAAAAGGAAATACCTGGCATGCCAAGTTTCTTGAATGCCGAACCCTTAAATTTATTTTGGTGTAGCTGCAATGAATTTTTATTATAGACATAATTTGTCTGCAGCTTTGTACGCTTCTCGAATGTCTGAAAATTCTTAGGCATTCCTGTTTGGTTAAATGCATTGAAAAGTGCACTTTTTGAATATTAAAAGTTATTCATACTCTCCAGGACAACTGAGGGCGCCGCTGCTGTGATGTCATCTAGGGAAGGCAGAGTTCATTGCATAGGTTTTCTGTTCAAACTGTGAACCCAAAAACCCAGAAAGAGATAGATGGTTCCATAATGCTACATAACCAACAGTGAATCAGCAAAGAAGAGAAAATGTAGTCCAACATAATCTACACAAATGCAGGACTTTTGTGTACAAACCCATGTAACACCGAGGTTTTCTTCCAGGGATGACATCCGAGTATTGCTCATGAATACGGAAATAAGGCAGTAAAGTACCCTTTGGAACAGTGAAAAAAAAACAGTTGAAAATAAGGTTAACTGAGACACTAAGGTACATTTTGAAGGTTTTGAAAACAAACTGACTACATCTACCCTTTAAGGGAAACCTAACTCTGTACATTAACACCAGACTCCGATGTTTACGACTGGCGTTGCCAACGCCAAAGAGATACCAGACCAACTAGAGCAAAAATTGTTAGCTCTAGCCTTGCCTTAAATCACATGACATAGCAACAAGGTTGTTTGGCTGCTTGGGGGGGGGATTCAGGTGGGATGTAATAAAAAAAAAAATTAAAGTCAAGGATTCGAGACTTCGTTGGTTTTACACGCAAAATACCTGAGTTGTCCATTTGTCCTGATCAGCAACAGTTGAGACATATTCCCTGATGGGCTCGATTGACTTATACAACAACCAGCGCATTTTAAACGGTATGTATTCGCGGCATCAATTGGAGACAATTCGATTGCAGGTGGTTTTGTTTTTTGTACCAAGATTAAGTGAGATATTTCTCCATTTACTTGATCTTCCGTGAACAACCTGATCCCTTGCAGATACCAAAAGCCTGATAATCGTGCAGCTCGGTCACAAAACAAGGCCTTATTGGTAATAAAGTACTATACTTATAATGATACAAACTACGTTTTGTTTTTTTTTAAATTTCCGGTTGTATATAATTTGCTCTGAACAAAAAAGGACCTGTCCACGTTATATTCTGAAGGAAGACAATTATTACTGTGGCCTTTGGATAAAGTAAGAAGGGACCCGCGGTAGATGCTGATGAAAGATATACCAGACCAATGCTTCAGATTGATATACCAAGTGCCCAAGAAAGAGAAAAATATGAACATCTCCCTAGAGTAGTACACAGGCGGCCATCGATTTGGGGCTTCGGCGTGCCGCCAGGGGCGGCTCGAGCCCAGCGGTGAACCGTCTGTCGTCATTCGAGGAGACAAAAGCGGAGCGGACGACGTTGTGGGCCACTCTCCGCTGCTGCGGCGGCGGAAACAACAGCGCAGGATACCGGGGCCATCAATACGTGAAAAGAGGTGCTCGGAGGGAAATCGAAGCCTCAATTTCCTGCCTGATGAAGAGCGTGCTGGATACTCGTTGTTTGGCGGACGCCCATCAACGTCGTTGTTGTTCTGTCGTATACAGACACGCTCTGCATTAGGCTGCCTTTAAAAATAGCACCATGGATATGCGTAGCTAAACTTTTCGGGTTACTTTATGCTACAGAAATCATAAAATTTGATACATCTGAAGAGACGTCTGTCGTGTTGTAAATAATCTGTGTGCAAAGTCGACGTATTTCCTTGGGCTTACCTTAAAACCCGGGGGGAAACCAAGCAAAGGTAAGCTTTATGTCTCCCTGGACGGATGGTATTTGTGCCTTTCTTGTTTTTGACAAACACGCTGTCGACCAAACACGAGCGAATAACGCGCCAAAACACGCGGTTGCACTTTTCGGCCTTTCCCCGAAGGACCGTCGTATCGTGATTTTTTCGTTTTGTCTCCATCCCTTTTGCAAAACCCCGGTGTTATTCAGGAATTGGAATCCAGTCCTACGCGTCACATTAGGGACATGTTGACTCGCTTCGTGATTGCCCATGAGGACGGGGCAGGACAGCCAACGTATTCAGCGGCACAGACTTTAAACGTTCCGCCACCGGTGCCATCAAAGAATCGACTGTAATTTGTGTGTTGATAAATTCACGATCACGGCTGGTGCGCGGCGCACGGGCGTTAAGCCCAGCGTTTCCTGTTGCTAGGGAGAACCATAATTTTGCAAAGAGTACCCCAGACCGGCGGCGTGGTAAAACGCTCCGGCCTCGTGCTGTTAAGAAACAAACAGTCTTGTGTTTCACTAGTGCACGATGGGGTTAACATACAAAAGGGTCACCGGGTAAGTTCTTTGCAAAGAGGATTTATATGTATATCGAGCTTGACATTAGCGTGTTATACTGTTTCTTTTAGCTACAATAAGGATAACAATTAACTGTTGAAATGGTGTTCTATGAAATCCTGACTGTAAGGTACGGATTCATCGAGCCTACTGCGCATGACTAAAGTATACAGAACATTGGCAACTAGGCAGACGGAAGGCTGTGAGTCCACACGAAAAAAAGACGAAGAGCACTAAATAACAATGGGGTGTTTTAAAATCTGTATTCCACTGCTTGCAACAGCATCAGTAATAATATTTTCAAAAAAATGAACTAAAACATGAATCAGGCTGCCTTTCCAACCTTTGCAGCAAAGTGATCACTGGGCCATCTCCACCATTATCACAATGCGATGACACATGCAGCTGTCTCGGGGCATTATTTAAAATTCATAAAGCGCAGGTGCGCGGCGTGTGAGGATGGTTCTCTTCAGCTGCAACCTCCATCCCAGGGGTATCATTCCGAGGAACGGGTCTGATAAAAGTAGACATTCTTTCGTCAACGCAAAAGGGCTCTGTAGGCCTATTCGTTGCATTCCGAACAGTGCTCGAGATAGCTTTCAAGAGGTTTGATGTTCGATGTAGTTTTGCTTAATATTGCAAAGGTTGGAAGTCTCTTACACAAGGCTTCTTAAACGAGGACTTAGAAACACTGAAACGTTTCGACTCCCTGGTAGCAAACATTTACAATGTTACACAAAATTATAGGGTACACCTGAAGTTGATTCCTTTTCTACCTTCCAGATTTAGTTAAACGAAAATATACAATGTCGCGTAACTATCCAAGTACAAGGTCAAGTTGACTAGCTGTCTTGGCCTGGTCACAGCAAGGCAAACAGTCCCTCATACGACTACCCGCTGCCATTAATCAACGACGTTTTCTCAGCAAAGTGACTGAATTTGTTAAGATAGTACAAGGTGTATTGTGTGGTATATATGTCAAAAGCTATTAAGCAGGCCTGCAAACCTCGACAGCACGCGTTGAAGTTAGGGTGATTTCACTAAAATAAAAGAAACATTAACACCACAAATTTAATTTGGGAATTAAATATCAATTTAAAACTAATCTGACCAAGAGGGGAAAAATGAAATTGGAAACGTGCTACCCAGGATTTGAAACACCGACGTCCTCAAATTCGATCTTTTACCTTCCCCACTAATCAACACTAATCGGATTGTAAAGAAATCCCGCAGTCTATTATAATGTATTACCGGCACGCTCCCTACCGTGACAGTATGCTGTAGAAGCCTCGCTTGTTAATCAGGATGAGTGGTCAGATCGCGAGAAAAAAGTACAAAATGGTTGCAAAGGGGCTCAAACTGGAGTCGAAGTCCTAAAGTTTTGTAGTACGTCTCATCGCCCTGTTATCGTTTGCGCCTTGCAAATCTTTGACAGCAAACATCCTCCAAACTGAACATTACTTTGTGGTCACGGCTCAATTTAATTTCACTTTTGCTGTTTTTCATTTCATTTTATCCAGCCGTGCTGACGTGAGCAGCCGTAGCGGTGCACAGCGACCCTACTTTTTTTCGGCGAGACTGACATCAAGCGCGACGAAGAGGCTCTTGAGATATGTATGACGTCTTTGTGCAAACGATATAGTCTTAATGGCGGTTCACACTTCAGGCAAACGAGAAGGCTAAGCGAATTTTGACGCCTCGAAAAGTTTGCACCGATGTTTGCTTGAGTTGCAATGTGTTCGACATTTTGCCAACTCGCAACGCGAATATTTGATCTGACGTCACAAAATCGTCACCGTATGGGCCAGCGTTAGGACCGCTTTCGGCATACTTGTTTTGCCATATTTGCTGAATTTGTTAAACAAATCCAAAAGCATAAAAATGCCAGTTTAAGGAATGGGATAATATCAAATAAATAGAATTGATGTACAGAATATTGATTAATAAAAAAGACAAGTTACAATGACAAACTAACAACATGAAACCAGACAGTTTAAAACAGCAGACTCTGGTACCGGCCAAATAACATGGGGGTCAAATAACATGGGGGTCAAATAACATGGGGGCCAAATAACATGGAGGTCAAATAACATGGGGGCCAAATAACATGGGGGCCAAATAACATGGAGGCCAAATAACATGGGGGCCAAATAACTTGGGGGCCAAATAACATGGAGGCCAAATAACTTGAGGGTCAAATAACATGGGGGCCAAATAACATGGAG
>NW_019091367.1:2024345-2055883 GCF_001949145.1 Acanthaster planci
GCCAAATAACATGGAGGCCAAATGACTTGAGGGTCAAATAACATGGGGGCCAAATAACATGCAGGCCAAATGACATGGGGGCCAAACAACATGGGGGCCAAATAACATGGAGGACAAATAACTTGAGGGTCAAATAACATGGGGGCCAAATAACATGAAGGCCAAATAACATGAAGGCCAAATAACATGGGGGTCGAATCCTGTAACATGGGCAAGAAACTACATGTAGGCAATAATTGTTGGAAAGAGCTGTCACTTGTGAAGAGAAAGAAGACCCCCCCGTATACTGCAGTAAGGAATAAACATCTGGATTTAATTGAGATGTCTGTAAAAGAGAACTGTTATAAAACTGAAGTAGCAATCTTCACTTGTAATTCATTTACTGGCACGCTCATGTTCAGAACAGGCGTTTCAAAATGGGGCGCCTCCAAGAGTTTGCAACGGGTTGGCCAATCACGATGCGCATAATCTGTCGACACAGTGCGCTTTTGGAAAGGGTCGACAGATTTCGCACGTTTCGGTTGGCAAACGCTTTGCAAACTCTCATAGGTGCACTATGGTGACACCCCCGAGATCTATACTGAGGTCAGAACAAAAAAAACCAAATACTCCCATATACACGTACAGTTCAAACTGCAAGGTTTCAGGAATTATTATGCAAATCACGAAGGGCATTGACTCGCTCATCAGTTCATGGATTAAGTCGAAGCTCATGCACTGCGCAGCCAATAAGGAATCACAGAACACGGCATAATTAAGTTACCTACCGTCTTTCTGAAAAATTGAGGCTTTATAAAGTGCGACAAAGGAATAAGTAAACGTCTTTGAATTGGAAACGTATGGCAGAGGAAATTAATCAATACGTGTACTGCAAAATATAATCTGCCAATTTAAAAATTGCACCTGCGGTTCGTTAGAAATATCGCTCGTGAAAAGGGCTTCTCTTGCGACAGTCATCCCTTAACGTGCAATAATCCACCGCTGTAAAATGCATTCAGACTGACAGTTCTTTGGAGTTAGACGATCTAACAACGCAATTTTTGTGTGAAAAAGTGGAAGCCTGGGGTTATTTTTCACAAGAAGTAATTTTTGTCTGTTAGGTTTCTAATGGAGCACTTTACGACTGAGTTTAACTTGGTTGGGCCTGCAGGTCTCAGTCAGTCAAAGGGACGAATCCACATTGCAATATATATATATATATAAGGAGGTTTACTCGAAAAGTATATGTTCTTTTAAAAATTAATGCAGCCACACTGTGCATTTGCCAAGGCAGCGAAAAGCCTGATGCAGCAAAAAAAGATGCCGAATGCTTTTTAGTAAGACCTTGGTTTCAATTAATTTAGGAGTCACGCTTCGCTGAGCGGCGCCGTTATCTTTTACATTAAAAAGTGCGTTGCAGAATTTGGGTTTGAACCTTTGGTTTTGGCATTGGCGCTTCGTATTGTCCTTGGCTTATCTAAATGTGTCTTTCTGAGGGGTCATTTCGAGAAAGAAAATGTCAGCACCTCAACCCGGAACATCAAGCATTTGAGTCTCGGGATCCAGCGTGACGTGGACATTTTGCCGAGAAGATCTTGACTGGCCGTAGCGCACAGACATGCCAAATTCCTATGGAATTTATTATCGATGCAAGACTAAAGATGTACTTTTGCATTCATGGAATTCATTAAAGTGAAGTGGTTAATTCTCCTCCAGACATGCTGTTATGTTTCTGACCAGTGAACACAAATTTTCAAAGATGAATATCGAATCACAGGATGAAATTACATGCTGCCTTGAATGAGAGGTATTGATAAATACATATGCATGTAGGGGATACTTTATGAATGTAAAATCGGGTACTTGGCTCTGGCAATAACAGGAGTAATGTCACGATCGATCATTTAAACTCACGAACACTTGTTCAGTGCTCTAACTGATGAATTATTAAAAGCTTCGTCAAATCGGTGGTAAAACGCGTCAAACGCAGGTGACACAAACGAAAAACGTGTAATTGATGTAAAAAAAAACCTGCAGGGGTACTTTATTCGACGATATATTATGTGTGATTGTATGTGGTTGGTGTACGCGAATGAATATTCTGGCAGAGTGGTTTCGCCTTCAGGTGCTTCATTATTTGACGGGACGCATCTTCATTTGAAGCGCGTGTAATGTTCTAACAGCGGGGTACGGAACGATGGAATCTTGTTTTTTTCCCCCGTCTGGTGGATCAGTCATGTGTGTCTGCTTGTTTTGCTTGGACAGACAACTCGAGATGTCCGCAAGATCGAAAACAACCTCTCAAGCTGCGTCAGCAAGTTTGGCGTGACATATGAAAGAAAAAAAAATTCACTGTTTTTTCCCTCATAATGCATTCGAACTTATTTACACACCGACGCTTAATCAACAGATTTTCCCCAGCGATCTAGCGCGCTGTTCCAAGGCTTTGATTGCATTTCTTTTACAAAACAGAGGCAGCCATGTTTTTCTTACATTTTTGAACCAGCTAAGGCTTTCCCTTTGAGGCGACGCCAAGGCACTGCACTTCACTGATCGACGCGTGGTGCTCTTTTTTTTTTTAATGCACTTGGATCAAGACAGGTGGGTAGACTGTCCCTGCTGTTTTTTGTGTCCAGTTCTATTCTGATTGATTGCGGGACAAAGGCGGATCCAGAATATGGGTTTTTTGGAAGGCATAATTTTTGAATTAGTTTTCATGCTACCTTTTATGGCCTTTCTAGGGGCGAGACAATAATTTGGGGCTTTTTAGACAGTGTGGGGAGAACAAAGATAGCAAAAAACACCTTTCTATTTTTTTATTTAAAAGTGTTTGGCTCCTGGATGTTTTTGCGGGGGGGGGGAGTGGCCCCCAAACCCTCCCCTCCTCCGATCAGCCTTTTGTAGTAACGAGCAGCTGGCCCAACTTTTCTGTTGCTAAAGGTGATGGGGTTACTTGAAAGTAAGCTGTAGACAAAAAGTCATTTCTATTTTTACATGAAATAAAAAGTACCAGCGAGTGGATTTTCAAGGCATCTTAGCGAGCCATAGGCCTACTCTGGTGGTGACGGTACAGGTTTGAGTTGGGGGGGGGTAACTTTACATAGTACCACTTAGCTATGCATACTCTCACCGTTGAAAACATCCGGACAAACATGTCAGCGTCCTGGAATAAGTTCAGTCATCCTGTCACTCGTTTAAATGTCAATGAGTTATCGTTTGAATCGCAAGTATGATGTCTAATGAACTGAACGGCCGTATGCAGTTCACTGCTTTGTACAGTTTCGAGCTCAGTGGTGAATCTAGCCCCGGTATCACCCTGGTTTCGGTTTGGATATTGATATCGTGTGCAGACATCGCCACTGTCAAGGGGACATCCGACGAGTTGAAGTTAATGTCGAAATTGCTATGCACTCCCACTCCTTGATAGCCGTCCTCTGCAGTGCCGACAATTTTCCCCGTCCAGACGCACGCGATGGATTTAGGCACTACTAAAAATCATCGTTTTGCTCTGTTTCAAGGGCTGACAATACAAAGTCAGAGAAATCTGGTTTAGGACATTTGATATTGGCATAACTTGGGTCTGACATGCAAGTAGGAGGGCGGGGACAGTACTTCCTGGGGGCGTTTTGTCATAGATTCATTCATCGCTAAATTCGTTTAAGTTTGTCTTCTCCAAATTTTGCAGAGCAGCTTGGCACATCTCTTAAACGGGTGGGGGGGGGGACTGTAACCCCCCTGCGACCCTTTCATCATACATTATGCTTGTTAGGAATGTCGTAGTTTTGCTCTACACTCAAATGTACCATTACATAATGTACAAATACATGTAGTGACTGTAAAGCTCGCAGAGACTTCAGTCGTTAATACGTTTTCAAAAACCCTCTTAAACCCAGCATTATTTTGTTCAGTGCTTGTGGCGGTTTCCCTCCTCGTAATGTAATTATAACCTAGTGCCATGGCATAAAGTCGTATAATGGATTACTCGCTACATTAGCCGAGGGTGCCCCGAATCCACTATTAGTGACAGGGCTGAGCCACGTCCAATAACAGCAAGTGTTTGTGCAGAGCCTTCGGCTCATATTGTAGATATCGGGTGATACGCGTGCATGCAGATATCGCATCCGTGTGTCTAGTCTGGCCCGGGAGCCACTGGCTGGTCAAAGTCCGAGCTGGAGACAGATAAATATACAGCTTTTCTACGGCATATGTCTGACAAGGGAAAAAAGAGGTTGACGCGGAGATGATGCGGCTTCAGAGACGAATAATCAGATAAATTTGACGGGCCATCAATCACGATCGATTTCATTCAGGTCTGTCTCTCTCTCTTTCTCTCTATCTTCTACCGAGGGAAATACAAACAAATCGATCGCAGAGGGTCTTCATGGACATCTGAAAGCTCCATATTTTTGTGAGAATCACTTTTAGAGGGAGAAATTGGCCACGGAGTTTCTTAGGTTAGATTATTCACATCCTCGGCTTCTGAGGCTGTACTTGATTCCTTAGTCCAACTCGTGTCAGAGAAATGGAGCACAAATCACATTTATTTTTGTGTATACCCACTACGCGCGGCGCAGATCAATGACAGAGCCCCATACATCTGTTCTTTATGCACCTCCTCATGTTCTGTACTTCTACTGACTTGATAACAGTGGCTCAGTAAAAATACTTCGAAAGTGCAACTACCTCTCGGGCCGAAGCTGAAGAAACGTCGAATGAAGATGCCGCTAATTCCACCGTCAGGACTACGGAGAAGTGCAAGCTGACGCATTGTTTTTCTTCCTGACGTCAGAATTGCGTCACTTCATTACATCTTTTTTTCTCTCTTTTGCGGCGAGTTTATTGGCGAGGAATAATAGCATAAAACCCAGACGTTATGTATTGATCGGAAGACAAGTAAATCTTGTTAGGGGGTCTAGGGGGAGATGTTCTTAGGGGGGGAAGGCTCTGAGGAGGAGGGGTGGGATGATTAACGGTAGTCGAGTCCATCACAAGTGATTTCGAGTCCAAATAACAGTCAATCACAACTTAGTGCGGGCTTAGGGGATGAGCAATCATCCCGTTCAGTATTTCAAAAAGGAAAAGTGGTTCGAGAAGAAAGCTTGCGAGCCGAGTCGGCATATGTATGGCCGCGGTGGTGGGGCAGTCCTCGCACGTACGTATTGATGCTCCCGAATGACCTCGGACGTACTTCATTTTGGGCATGCGCTACTGGAATAGTGCTCTGACTGCGCTGCCGAAGTGTGGCGTCATTTCCTCTACAATGACGCATTACATGTACATTTGTGTAAACTCCTTGCTCGTAGACGGCAATTTACATCTCCTAATGTAGAGATTTTGACTATACAGACCTGCAAACCGACAGACGACAAAGCGTGTCGAAGAATATTATCACCATGATTTTGTGGGAACTTCAAAATAAAAGAGTATTTGTTTCCGTGATCCGAATGACGACAGCTAATTACAAAACTTGCAAACGATCTTTATGTAGTGAAACAAACCGTTCACGTGGACGTGGAATGACGATTGCCTCACATAATATACGGTAAGCCTGCAATCGTTGGTGTGCGCAGAGTTGACCGTTGAGTGACGTCATGACTTCGCTAACTCATACCAAATAAAGGAACACCTTGTCAAAGTTATTTTTAGATAGCTTTTCACTTGATTTGAGATGGAGTGTCTTGTGCAAGTGGACTCATTACGAGGACTGGTTAGAACTTGACTAGACGTTAGGCACTCCTTGACTTCGAACTCACTCGTTTTTGGCATGTCAACACCACTAGCCCTCTGTTTAAAACTGCGAGTTTTCACAGTGTGTGCATGTTGGTTGACAGTATGGAGTAATTAAACCGATCTTGTGACGTCACCCTTTTCAGAAATTTGTCGATTATTCTTAATAATGTACGGTTTACTGTATATTCTTTAAAAATAGACAGATCAAAATCGACTTCATAGATGCAGAAAAAGCGAATTGTTAAACAGTCAAACACAACCCTAACAGTCCCAAATCCTCCGATTTCAATGTGATTTTTACATACACCCTAGGGGGTTAGGGTTAAGAAACGCTCATAAGAGTTTACAACACCGTTTTACACGTTCTGTGAATCAATATTCTCTCTGCATGAATTTGATGTGGAAAAATCTCTGTTGTGATTACAGATTTTCACTTAAAGTGAAACACTCCTTTTGACGTGTCTTGTTCATTTGTATGCATACTTCTTATTTTAAATTTTATTTCATCTTTTTTCGTCATTTTACTTATTTATGTTTAAATATTAATTGTAACATATAATTTTTATTATTTCTTTAGTGTTTTTCTTATTAAAATTCGCATTTAGTCAATTCGCCTTCAGTTAAAACTCAAGTTTTAACTCTTCCTCCCTTATTAAACAATTTTTCCAACGACAATTCATGTATAATTACACAGAACAGATTAATCGTTCAAAAACTTACCTATGAATATTTTCCGGATGATATTCCAACTGCATGTTTTTACCGAACGAAACAATTTCCTTCGGTGGCCGTGGGATTTTGATGAGTAAGCACGTAACTCCAAAGCTGCAAACATGGTCTTCATTTGAAGAGGCAGTGGGAATGGTTCCCACATCAGCCGCTCGATAAACGTGCTTGTTAGTGGTGTAAAATGCCCCAAACTCCGTACAGTCATATTGATAGCATTTGTTTACTTGAATCTTACTAGCATATTTCCGCAGCTCACTTGCACATAATCATAAATCCTTATGCACCCTGCAGTTTGTGCACCCTACGATCCATTGACGGTGCTGAGACTGCATGTCTTTGCGTACGTGTGTGACTGTGGCGTGACTTTAAATATACCAGGCACGAAATGGGACAGAGGGGTACCCTCCAACATGTCCAATCCCATACACACTCCAGCCTAATGTTACTAACACATCCCCCCCCCCGATGTCTGAAAAGAATTCCTGAGATCCCAGTATAACAATGACCAGCACAGCTTCTGTCCCATAGTTTGCGTCAAATGTCGTCATAAGCATGCACTGTGCACGTGAATTGAAAAAAATAGTTGTGCACTCAGCCGAAGAGTTACTTAATTAACGGCTTGGGCCGGGAGTCCAGCTTTTATGTTCATGCTGATGTGCGTAGATAGTCAACGCTGAGCAATGGACGGAATCATCTCACAGATCAAGGCGTCACGCCGTCAGTAAAACCTGTATTTTCATTGGCCTAAAACGATCAAGTGAACGGGCGATAAAAACGCATGTAACCCTCGAATGTTGGACATTGTACATGATTAACATATAATTGACCAGTCACCACCCAACCGTCCAAACCATAAGGCATGGGACCACTAACCAGACTGTTCATTGGTAACTCTGGTACTTCCAGTGGTTTCCTTCCACAGGGAATACACAAAAGAGGTTTCCCTGTGGAGCAAAAGAACTGCCATGCAAGATGGCTACCACGCAAAGCCTCTTTACATCATAGCCCACATCAGATCAGTCACATCTTAAACTTTGCAATTACATTAGTCGCACGGTCGCCCATGTTAACGACGAACGCCATCCCCACCTTGCCCCGAGTAGACGCCCACACGTAGATTTCAGACGGTTCCAAACATTTATCCCATCACCTGGATAAATCTCACCATTATCGCTTCCATGACAGACCCCAATTGGCCTGACTGAACAAAATGCAGCGTCCGTGGAGCGATGTTACCACACCTCCACCCGCCCAACCACCGATAACCAAAATGGATTAAGAAAACATATATTAAAAGAATTAAAACAGAATGTAATATGAACGGAATAAGGGTCGCCCCTGTCTGGAGATGTGACTAGCCACCTCAATCTTTCTGCTAATGCCAGCGCCGTTGATTGTTCGTTTTACTCATGCAGCGGGCCGGAACTCGACCTACACGAGGCCCCTTCACGGCCGCGCGCCGGCACGAAGCCTCAATGTCTCACGTTGCCGACCCTCGCACTTCTGTCTGTCAAATAATTCCTCCTCATTCACACCTCCTAGAATTCAGTATGAACTCCCCAAACGCCTCCACATTTTGCCTTTTCTCATCGTCTCGTGTCCCCCCAGCAGAGGTATCTGATGAGCGCAACTGAGGGTTATTCGAGTCGACAGTTAGCCGTCGGCCAGACAGATAATTCGCCTCCAGTTGTCACCTTGTTTGCTCATTGACTATCTCACGTTGGGGTGTTATCAAAGAGGTTTCTTCTCTAAAATCCACTTTGTTTGCTGCATTCTCTATCAAAAGGAATTTCTTATAATTCTCTCACAGCTTGAAAACATCACATTAGTGTCAAAGTAAACTGGTAAGCCGAAAGCCGGTTTATATACGAGGCAAGAAAGCAAACACGAACGCAATTTTGCGACGTCAGGTTAAATTTTCAGGCTTCGAATTCGCAAAAATTGAGCACATTTTGAACTCAAGCGAAATTTGTTGCAGCGTAGCAGTGGCATGACGTCCAAGTTTGCCTCACTTTTCGTGGTTGCCTTCTGATGAACCGGTCTCAATTAAATTCAACCTTTTCGCACTGAGCCACTGCGCACAGAATCTATGCGTGTACATAATATACGTGAAGACCTGTAGTTACTCTCCGATGCTCCAGTTTCCGTTACAACTTCGCGTCAAAGAGGCCTCGTCTGAATTAAGACCTACGTTGTATCTGAATCTATTGTCTATGGCTAGGTCTAAATCTCCATTAGAAATACGCGGAGACACGCTGAAAATTGATAGCCGTATAGAAGGCCGTTCCAAACACGGCTTCGGCTACTGCTGCAACGCATACATCTATGTGAAATTCATCCAGCCGCTACTTACTTACAATGAGAGTCGAAGGCATACAAGAGTGCCTCATAGGCAGCCTCCAAATGACTCACATCTGGAGAGAGGAGACTAGCACGAGAAACAGTAACCGTTTTAGAGGTGGGTTTAGGGGAATATTCGAGGTAAAACCCACGGAATCAGGTAGGGACTGAAAACCCTATCCACACGTGGACCGAGTCAGGAATCGAACCCGTCGAAAGCCACGTCGAAAGCGAGGCAAAGTCGGGGGTTTTTTTTGGTAAACGGACTGGAATGGCAATAAGCAAATTAATGATTAACCTCATTGTGACCAATAAGAAATCTGAATTAAAGACGGGTCATTTCATATATTCTACCCAAAAGTAGAAATATCAGTACTTTTGAAAGCTCGCAAAACTATCAATTGTCGGTAATTAACAAACATAGTCGCGGTGTTCGACTGAAAAAAAGACCATCACAAAAACAAGTGCCCCTGGCGTCCAAAACATCTCCAAGAGCCATTAGATATTTATTTCCAATCAGCGGTCAATTTGTTCTTCGAAATAATGTGTTTTCTCCACGGCCTTGTACCGCGCGCTAGTGATGAGGAGAGAGCCCGCTCCAATTCTATTCGCCTACGCCCAGCAGGTCACCAAGCCAGGTTCACAGAATGTAGCCTGTCTGCCGTTGCAGTCATTGTGGCGTGGTCCTGTCCCCCCGGGACGCTGCTCGCCACGAGTCGATCTCCCTGCGGATTCTGTCCCCCGATGATTGCTGCTCTCTGTCTTGTGATGCAGATCGACCCAGGGTGTAAAGAAGTAGCACGCAAGTATTAATTTCCCTTGCAGTGTCACCGTCGTAGTTTCGCCCACCAGCGGTTGGCAAACCAGGAGCAAGTTCGACGACGGATCATTTTGTCAACTAATGGTCAATTCGGACTGGTAGCCTTCAACGGACACCAGGTAAAACCGACCAGTGGTTGACAAACGGTCGCCAATAGGGGCGATTCACAATAGTGCGCCACCGCAGCGCGCAAAATTTGTCGACCCTTTCCGAACGCGCATTGGGTCGACTAATTTGCGCATTTGTGATTGGTCAACGCGTTGCAATCTCTTGGTGGCGCACTATTGTGAAACGCCAGTATTGAACTTGCCCATGACTGGCCATCAGTACAAAGGTGAACGAATAATTCACGAAGTCACATGTCACACAGCTATATATCACCACATCAAATAGTAAAACACTTTGACACTTATGGGGCAAATGTACATGTATTTTGAAGCCAAACCCGGTAGCAATCAAGAGTGAACTTTCTGTAAACTTTGCCAACGGTACAGGCAATAAGAGAAACTTCGATTGGCATCGTTGTTAAGAAAACTTCAACCGGAGTACGGGAGACGACGACACGAACGAATGCTAATTTAGAGGTTACGATTCTCGATCATGTGCAATATGCCATGTATAAAAGAGCGTAGGTCCAACACATACAAGGCTGGTTCCAACACCTGCACTTTTTGTAAAACTGGGGAAGAATGCCTAATTCATCTTTTCCGTAGCTGTACTTATTCAGGAAACTTCTGGTCCTCTGTAGTTTCGTTGATTAAGGAGAAAACATGTATAAGTTTGCACTTGGACAATCAGACTATGCATGCTATTTGGTAATATTAATGTTACATTATATGTAATACTTAATACTTCTATGTGCTAGATTCCATATCTATAAAGCGAAGATGAACAATAGGCTCCCCTCTATCATAGTTTTTAAAAAGGAGGTTAGGCTGTACCATCTCTGTGAAAAACATTTATCTATTGCAAACAGTGATAATCGAAGATTTAGTTCAAAGTGGGACTTATACTCTAGACTTTTCCAAGAGTGAGGTTACCGCGACACAAACTTTTTGTGATTACTTTTCCATATCTACTTTTAATAATGTTCAGAGCAAATCTAGTGTATCTTGTGTTCTGTGAATGTGAACTGAAGAAAGAGAAATAAATGAGTTACCCGGAAAAGAAAAAAGAGCGTTGTCAGTTTGATTTTGATTAACACGGAAAATGTGTGCCCGCGTGGGATGATGGTGACCAGGCTCTACCATTGGACCTTTTTTCTCTCCAATCAAAACAGAAGATGAATTGTGGCACGCAACGTGGAGCGTGGTGAATTCTATTCCGACTTTTTATTTCGGGCTCTTTGTTGTAGAAACCCTGCAAGAAGTTCTCGTCAATTTAGTTGGTGCCCATACGCAAGACTTGTTTATCCAAATGACTAGAAGTCAAATCTGGGGATGCTCACGCGATGGAATAGTGCCTTGAATAAGTCAATTGAGAGTTAAATTTGAATAAAATCTGGTACACAGAGTTATCTGATTGCACATAAATGTAACAATTTGAATTCCCCAGACTAAAGACACTGTTGCTTTACCTCGTGATTCGGGGCAAGCTTTTGCTTAGCGACCACCATCTCTGGAATGGACTGGTTCCTTTGTGCCCTTCTTTTCCATTGAGAACAGTGTATTGTTGCAAGGCGTCTCTTATGTAACTAAGGGAAAGCTTGCCCCAAATCACGAGGTATAGCAACAGTGGCTTTAGTATGGAGAATTCCAATCGTTATGTTCACGTGAATTTAAAGAAATCAGTGTACAAGTTTTTTTTTAAATGTAACTCGCAAAAGGCTTATTACTTGTATCTCGTTGAAGTCTACCTTAGCCAGCATGTCAAAGTGCGATCGATTTGACCGAACTTGGAAATATGTACACGCTAAAATGTCGGTTAAGTATTTTCCTCAAGAATCAGCACTTTGGATGAAGAGGTCGGCGGTCTACTCCCACGTCCGCCATGATTGTCGAGAACCCAAGAACTGAATGGCCCTGGTGGACACGACAAAACATCACCAAAGCTCGCGGGGGGGAGGGTTGAGGTTGGCGAATAGCCTCCGGTATCAGCCGTAAACAGTCGAACTGGCAGCCCTTTGCGAAAACACTTGAAGTCTGCCAATTGAAAAGTATACGCGCCATTACAGACGAGAGCGCGCGACAGGCAGTTGAACTTAATGTATTCTGTCTTCATCTGACAACCGTGGAATGACTTCAGAGGCAGAAAATCGATGCTGACAAGCTGTTTTGGGGAGGATATAGCTTTCAGGCGACATAGAATTGTGGTTTCCAAAAACAATACGCTGGTCGCCGCGTTTCAGAAAAAGTAGCATTTTCCAGTCTGCGTACATGGATTCTGTAACTAAAGGTCGCTTTGTGTACTCAGCGCACGAAGTCAGTGTGCTACTGCGTCATGACAGCTATCTCATTACATTAGATCTAATTAAGGTAATGATTGTCATCTTCTTACAGCGTTGTTAAATATACTGCACTGATGTCAATTTATCAACCACTTCATGTGCCTGTGCCATTCCCACACGGTATCAGGGAAAATACTCTATTAAAAAGGTGGTTTAGAAAGTGTTGCAAGGTGTGTTTGGCAAATTTTTGCGCGAGGTTGTCTCGAGGTTGCTGGTAACTTTGGGTGACATTTGACCGATAGTTGAAAGGAAATTTGTCTCAAAGTGAAGGCAGCTGATATATTGACCGACGCGACGCTGGAGGAGACTCCAATTGTGTGGAGAAACGACTATCCCAATGAGTTAAGAGGCTGTAAACAAATAATAAGTATTTGAATTCTTCCTTTGGTTGACTGACATCATTTCGGTACCGCGCGGCTCAGAATCTTCTTTCAACATTATTTTTCCTGTTTTGCCGAACAAATTTTGTCCCTATAGGAAAGATTTAACCTGAATAGAAACTTCAACATACACCCGAATTCAAGTTTTAGATTACCGTGTAGTACATGCACAAGGCCACTTTGTCATTCCGGTCGGCAGACTGCATAAGCTCTCTACAATTTATTCTTTTATTTATCCAGTTTTATTCTGTGAATCATTTCCTAGTTAATATAAGACAAAATTAAGTGAAACTCAATAGTGACAGAATGCTCCCAAAAATATAATATAAATATAGGTTGGGTAAACAGCTGGTAAGATAACGGCGCGGCACGACGTTGGAATGGAGCTTAAAGCAACGTAGCTTTTTCAGTTAAATTTGATTCTAAACCCACGCAATAATCAAACACACAATGTCGACATCAGCTCCTTATCGAGCAAACACGGCATAGACCGTAATGAAAGTATATGTATATAACAGTCGTGTATAAATGCCTTTGAATAAGGCTTTGGAGTGATGTAGCTTTATTCTTTTTTCTAGTAAAATACCTTTCTTTTGTAATTTTAGTTTGTTAGATATTTTCATCTGGACAAGGGCATTGCGGAAGAGAAAGTGCACGAGGGAACCAGAAAAATTGAAAAATTTTAAAAATGTGAGAAAAGAAAAGGTGAAAGTAACAGGAAAGAGAGATAAAATCAATGAACCATTTGCTTGAAAATACTTTGGAATCGACCCCTCTGGCCTTGATACCCTGCCAGGTTGCTGCTCAGTGTCCCCCCCCCGGAAAACAAATCTTAGATTCAGATTCCATGCATTTGGAATTTATTTTTTACTCTTATTTATTTATTCCGCTGAATATCAATCAGGTTGAACCCTCACGGGATGCAGGTCTGTAGAATGTGGTGAACTCTTTAAAGGAACCAGGAAATGAATGTTTAGAGTCATTTTTTGTGTATCTCTGCACTCTTCTTCCATGTATAAAGACTGTTTGACATCTGTTTTGAGTTACGTGAATTGAACGGTGCACTTTTTCAAACATTAAGAATTGACCAAGCATTTCTGAACAAGTGAGGGCGCTTTTGATTTGATGTAAATCTAGGAAGACATGGTTCAGATTGCATGTTTTCATGTTCAAATTGTGAATTCCAAATTTGTTATCTGGGAACATTTTTGTGAGAGATTTTTTCAGGATTTTTGCCATATATGTACACAGCAATAAATTGCCAAAGAAAATAAAATCTGCTATAGCAGCGGTTAAAAAAATCTAGACTTTTTCTGTGCACAAATCAGTGCAACATTGAGATTCAGTGCCTTGATGACTTCATAGTTCTGCTCATGAATATGCGAATAGTATTAGCATAAAACAAAAAAACATCAAAATATGGGTTAAAATTGCAAAACAAAAAAATTAAAATCAGGTTAATTGAATCGCAAAGATGCAATTTCTAGGGTTTTTAGTAAAATTTATAAAAATACTCTATTTCCTGGTTCCTTTCAGAGTAGAAGCAAAAGTCTTCGAATGTGTACTTTTGATGTCCGTGCACTTTTAATTTAGGAGAATATAATAAAATATGCAAAGAAGTACATTCCCTGAAGTAGGCCTATCGTGAATTCGTTGGAATGGCCCTTTCATCGATTCGGAGGAGCACTGCAAATGAAAGCACGTAGAACACTCGGGATTCAATTTTCCTCTTGTCAAAGGGTCTTTTGTTTGGTTGCAAATGCCCATTCTTTTGCAGTTGTCTTGCTATTTGGCGCACAAAGGTGCGCCCCCTTAGGCTTCATGCATTTTAAATCCTACACACCGAATCTGCTGTTCAGCAACTGTACTTGACGAACGTTTCGCAAACAGCTCATCGCAGACGTGACCAGTTAAATTGCTCTAAATGACGATTCTGGCGATGATTAATGAGCATTATCGGTCGGTTATGCCGCAAATTTCCCTCCACTAATCATAAACAGCACGAACACTTATTACCTTTATTGCGTGTTCTACGCTCAAAGTGGCAATTTAAAGCGATTTAATGGGGCGCAGGCTAAAAATAGCCTCCTTACCGGAAACACAATGATAGCATCTATAATTGATGAATTAATTTCACTTGTCTGACTTTTTCTTCGTTAAAAATTCACGGGTTTTCATCAGCCACATTGCAGTCCAAAAATGCAATTAACAAGAAAGGTTTACAGTGAAACAATTGAGCCCCTTCCCCAACATTCTTGCAGACGTATGCATGTCATAAAAATACCAGCATCAGACAATGCATCGATGTCAGTGACAAATGTAGCAGCGTACTATGCACAACTGTGTAGATTTGTCTTCATCGCGCGCGTTTGTACCGAATATCGAGGCTCAGCCAAAACGCCAGACGATACCAACACTCGACTTCGCTCGGGCTTTGACGGAAGCTTCCGTCGGAGACATGCAGGATTAATGCTGGGTTTCGGTCCTTCATTGACTTCATTTTAATTCGCATTTCACTATACTGCGCAAGCAGTGCTCCAACCAGCAATTGAATCGGGACTGTGTCTTTTGGCCTTCAAGTAAAAGAAACGGTACCATTGTCGCTACACGCTCTTATCTTATGTACGCCTGCTCAGCATAATGAGGGTATCCAAAAAAAAAAGCAGTTCCAATGTCCTTTCAGACTCCCGACCACTCTAAGACGCCCCTGGATGAGAGCTCGTAGAAAAAATATTATTGATTTCAAGTTCAGTTTGAACATGTGGCCTCGTTTGTATTGATAGAACTAAGCTTAATTACGCACCAACTCAGCCTATGGACACTGGGCCGATTTATGTGTTAAATGAAGATTCGCACGCCAGATTACCACAAGCGCATCTCAGCTCAAGAAGTATACTCACAGCCACGACGCAGACACTCGTCTCTGGAAGACGCATGTGCGCTGCACACTGCGGGGTTACCAGTCAAAACTGGTTCGCGACCGATTTAGCCCTTGAACGATCGTTTTCCTCAGAAGATCAATCGAAGTATGTCCCGATGGTATCGATTTAACAGGCTAAATCGTGTGTTGTTGGCCAGCTTGCATTTGAAATGCGACCACTGGAGATTTGTCATCCAAATTCTCGCCAGTCAGGGCCGGCGTAATGTTCAGCTTCTCCAATAGTTCCTCCAGTCCAATGGCTGCACACGAAACAAACAATCATTCAACACACAGGGAGATGAGGTGGATGATTATCTACAGCATTGTTAAACTTGCATTTATTTGGTTTGGCAGTTTTCGATCGATTGAAATATTCAATAAATATAACATATTTACATCTACAGTCGGTTACATTTTCTTCTTCAGTAAATTTGACGAGATAATAGGTGAGATATGGACCTAAATATTCAGCTTATTCTGACCATTTACTACCGCGTGAAAGGCCTTTCAGAGAGCCATTTAACTTTCTTCTGCACGGGCGCAATTCAATAGAGCTGCCGAGCAGAAAATGTTGCACAAGTCTTCTTTTCCAGAGCAAAAGCCAGTCTGGGGGCCAGTTACAAAAAATAGATTGAATGACCATGACACACTAGCATATGTCTGTTTTCGCAAAAAAAAAAGGAAAAAAATATTTTCAGTGCTTATCGTACGTTTGTGACCGCAGCTCTATCAAATTGGCCCCGGAGGTTGATAGCGTCGAATTAGATTATTAATTAGGAGTAGATTACATTCGATACTCATCAGGAATCCTTATAAACACGTCTCACACACACTACAGACCGGCGTACTCAGAGTACCGCGGAACCAATGGTATTAAAGGCGACTGAGTCAGTCCAAATTGATTTTAATTTTAGACAAACGTATCCATGCCACTTCTCCTTACGTCATCACTCATTCCAAAATTTGTAAACATCATTTGACTGACAGGCAAAATTTTGTCCATTCTGATGAAACGCAATAATTCTTTGTGACAAAGAATAAAAAGGACGGGCTGTATGAAGATGTATCGTGAACTTTACCTTTTGGATCAAAGTGACTGCCTACAAGCCACTTATGTGTCAGTCCATTTCTGTCAATATATCAGTATGTCAAGACTCAATTTACATCCTTGCATGATTCACAGGGGCTATATTCACGATTGTTTGCCACATAATCCCTCACAGCACGGATGCCGGTGGAAATGTGGGACTCTCGAGGTCAAATTTCCTTCTTGTCTTACATTTACATAAATTGGCACTGAGTTCAGCACAAGAAAGAGAGCTGCGTCTGCAACGAAAGCGTTCTGTCGTCTTTCCGAGCGACTGCAGCAATCGATTTCTCCACCTCTTGGGAAGGCGGTCGCCCCTGTTTCTGCGTCGAACCTTCTTAATGTACTTGATTCAAATCTCAGGAATGATTTGGTTCCCTCGTGACTCTGGTGCACGTCAGTCGGAACCGAATGTTACATTGTTACTTCCCATTCTGAAAAGTACGCTACCATTTTTTTAAAAATGATTCTCAACTTCCATTTAATATGGATTAGCGTGCATCGTCATAAGCCCAGCCATAAATGACATTTGATTGATAGTCTGAATAATATTAGGTATCTAAAAGGAGGATGCTAAACGTTAAATCATTCGCAATTAACTACTTCGCCAGGACTTGTACACCCTGGATAACGACAGCCAGTGACAGGACGGGTTTTCACGCACCAACCGTATCTTAATTTAATGCATGGCGGATCTAGAAGCCATTTTTGGGGGGGGTAAACGTCTTTTTGTGGGGGGAGGGCAAAAAAATTTGATTTATTTTCATTCAACCTTTTCTGATGACCTTTCTGGGAATGGGGCTACATTCTGTGGCTTTTTACTCGTTTCTTGAAAGAAGGGAATGAAAAAATGCCTTTCTTTTATACTTTTTCAAAAGACGCCTGTTTTACGTTGGGCATGGCCCCTGTTGGCTCCCTGGATCGCCCCCTGCGTCAGTTACGACACAATTACTCGTCTTAGATGTCTCTTCATAGCTCGCGGTCGTGTTGATTTATTGAGAAAACGCAACTTGAACATTTTTATGGAAATTTCAACACTCCTTCAGAATCTGAGTTTCGATATTAGCCTATGTAGGAATTTCAAGGTTGCTAAAAAGACTGGGGGATATTACCATGGGGATTTCTGGAGGATTTAGGATTAGGATTTATCCTGGAAAATGAAGTTGGGCAACGATCACGTTAAAAACTGGTTGGGAAGGATCATTTTCAAACTAGCAGAATAGATCTGTAGAAGGTGGGTAAAAGTCAAATTGTAGCTCTCAAGAAGATGCTTTTGACCGGAAGGGTGAAAAATTGTAGATTGCAATTGGACAGGGATTTCAAAAAGCAAAATTGGGACATGAAAATGCATTAAAAGGGACAAAAATTCCGTTTCGCCAAGAGCAAGTAAAACTCTCGCAAGTCACGCGCCTGCTTTCAAGCTGAAATAGGATCTTCTCATGAACAATATGCCAATGAGTTTCTTAACAGTTTTCTGACAATCTGTGACCCAGGTTTGACTCATTTTCATCTGAAAACCGAAATGAACGAGTTCTATTAACATTCTAGGAGAGCGATTCACTGACTCGTTTATAACAAGAACTGATAAACTTTGTATGGTGATTAAATTCTTTGCATTCGAAATTCAATGTTATCAGATCATGTTAAACGTTTTAATGGCAGTGCTGAAAATGTGATGTGGCTGTGTATATTAAAGGTGGGTGCGTGCTTGGTATGGTGCCTTAGGCCAGTACTGGTGTGCATAAAGGTGTGCGCTTTACTTAATGGACAAAGGACTTTCAGCTATACTACGTCCAAACTTACCATGCACTGACCGTTTGAACCAACTGGTCTGGCCGGTGTGGTTACGACAATAAAAGTTTAAGCGACAATGGTTCAATGCCGGCTGTGTCACGATTTTTTTCAACGGGGAGGAGGGACTCCAGCGTCAAGAGTTGCGTTTTTAACATCTTTGCTGAGTTGTGTGGTGGACAGTTGGGTGAATTTGCCTATTTGTGAAACAGGTAAACAACGAGTCGGGCAACCATCCTCTTTAAGTTGAAGACAATTTCAGAATAAGGTAAGATTTTCGTGTTTTTTTTGGGGGGGGTTATGGCTTTCCCATACCACGGCCTGGTTTACTGAGTGGGATCACCTTCCGATATTTCTGGAATCTGCCCAGGTATCCGGACGGTTTCGTCTTTACCGTTCTCTGCCTTGGTGTTTAGGCCCGAGGTGACAGAGGTGGACTTGGTGAACATGCTAGTCCGCTCCAAGAACTGGAAGAAGTCTTCAGCCCCTCCAGGGTCCATCGCGTCGTCCAGAGCCGCCTCGGGCTGCCGGTAGCACTTAAAACGGTTCCACAGTCTCTGGAATATGTCCGCCATCTCTTGCCGAATCTGGCGGTTTAGCACGCCATAAATGATCGGGTTGACGGCCGACGAGGAGTAGGCAACCCAGGTCGTCAGTCGTTCCCACACCGGGGTGTTGCCTCTCTGGTGGCCCGCAAACACACCGTAGAGGTGCAGCGCAAAATAGGGGGTCCACAGAATGAGGAATGTCAACACAATGAACAGGATCGTCTTGGCGGCTTTCAGGTCGCTGCTGGTGATATTGAAGAAAGATTTAGGGGAGAAGAGCCTTTTCTTGCCAACGTAGTTCTGGACCTGAGGCGGCCTTCTCTGGTAGCTGTCCTGCTCGTCAGACGAACTATGTGCTTGACTGCCGGTTCTAGGGGAGCTAGAGGTGCCGTTCGGCAAGCAGGTGCCCGACACCATGCTGGATACGGTCGAGCTAGCTCCTATTCCGGCGTTACCCCGTGAAGCTGTTGCGCCGTAGCTGCCGAACGTGTAACTTGGCTTTACTTGGCGGGCCGCCTGGCGGGCCACTCGGAAAACGTTACAGTACGTTACGACGAGAATCGTCGCCGGTAGCAAGAAGCACACGCTGCCAATCAGCACCACGTAGGCTACGTGAGTCGGAGAGTGGCCCCAAACAAACGTGCAGTGGCCCCGGTGTTGGTTGTACTCGTAAGTGTTGAGTCCCACTAAAGGCGGCAGGGCGAGCAGGCCACTTTGCAGCCAGACGTACACCACCAAGATGACGCCTTTGGTGGGTGTCATATTTGCCGCGTGATCCATGGGGCTGGCGATGGAATAGTACCTTTCCACACTGATAAAGGACAGCGTCAGAATCGAGGAGAAGGCAAAAAATGCATTGAAGAACCCGTTGGCTTTGCAGTAAGCGTCCCCTAGTCTCCAATTGACGGTTATGGTGGATAAGATAGATATGGGCATCACGACGAAAGCGCACAGCAGGTCCAAAATGCAAAGGTTTAGTACGAAGCCGTGGGTGAGATTACGGAGTTGTGGCGTCTTGGCAATGATGGTGATTACCAGGAGATTACCGACCACGGCAACAACATCCACTAGAATCATCCCCAAGACAGAGACGATCTCCCCAGCTGACAAATCGACGTTGTCCTCGGTATCGTTGGCCATGTTATGGCCGGCCGAGCTGTAGAAATATGCTGCTGCAGACTCGACAATGCTATCGATGTCCTTCATGCTATAATTTCAGTATCTCCACATCACCTGTGGTAAAAATTTAGTTCGTCGACGCATCACTTTCTTCTCCAAAAACCCTCATCGGGGACGGCAGGCCCAAATGCTGATGCAGCCCGCTCGCAGCTCTTGTTTTTGATCGACCGCGATCTTGCGCGTGACCAACTGGAATCGGCAAGCGATGCACCGACCGAACAATACAGAGATATCAAAAGCACGCGCGTCACGTCGTGCATTCAGCTGTGACACTATCGGTCGCAGAGAGGTAAACTCCGTGCTTGTAAAACAGTTGTAGCTGCCGAGGCACGTCGCCTTGAGCACGTCGCTTCCTCGTATGGCTCCCCGGGCAGAACGACAGAGGGGAAAACAGAGCAGATTTTCTCGGCAGGCAGATACTCACTTCGAACCGGGGACCTGATCACGGGGCGAGCTGCTGATTTAGTATTCTGCGCATTCCCCCCCTCGCCCGCGCATTTTATGTCGATTCACCAGACACACGGTACACACACTGACCTCCCCCTTGATATTGGCTCCGTTCTGTACTCCCACGCCGTCCTCGAGGGCCGGGACATTGAGTGTCTGCCAGTCTCTCTCTCCTTCCGCACCGGTTATGTACACAAAAGTCTGCGGCAAGAAGTCTCTTATCCAGGACTTGATGGCACAATTAGACATGAATTAGATGCACTTTTATCGCAGGTGTCATCGCAATTTGTGTCCGACGACAGGCGCCGGCATGACATTATTTACCCCAAGTTACAAAATAATGGGGCCTTATTGGTTTGGACTAAAACTAAAATGCTTGTACTTTCCTCCTTGATGCAAAATTTTTCACAAAAGAAACAGGCCAACGTTATAAATTTTGATGCTGTTAAACACATGGGTTTCGATACAGCATTTCTCGGACCACGTTTTCACATCTGCTTTTCTACGAGAAATATACAAGCCACATTAATTATGATTTTGTACAGGTATATTTTTATGTTTTACATAGTCCATCTGATCGACGTGTTTGACCAGCTGCGCTGTGAAAGATTGATTTGTTGCGCAGGCAACCGCGTCCGTTAAATTTGGATACCCTTTAAAGGTATAGACTCATGAGGGCGTTGCGAATCAGGACTGGTAACAAAAATTATTTTCGTCACCAGTCATCATTAGCAACGCCCTCACGGCCTATCTCAAGTAAAGCGGCCGAATTATCCCAGAACAATTTTACTGGAAAATAAAAAAAACGAAGCAATAGGCCGATTACAGTTTGGTGGGCCAAGAAAGTTTAGAGCCTTAACTAAAGGTGAATGTCCTTCTGGTGATAAAGGGGATTTGGGGGATCTTGTCACATTGTTTTAATTTCCCTCCTTGCACTTCTTGGTGTTAGCTGCTTGTTCTATATATAGGTCATGTGTTAACGCGTCCTAAGAGCGCAAGAGCTTTGCATCACCGGGATAGGCTTGAGTAGACCTGTTGTGCAATCGTTGTAACTACATTAAAAATAACAAAAACAGCCTCTGAGACACCATGGAGACGCAGCGTATAACGTCTATCCTTTTGTTGTTGGGGCCCGTTTTTTAGTGATACATGTATTAGTATTGACACAGTGACAAAAGGCAGGATGCAAAACGCAGAAATCTGTATAATACACTGGTAATTATATTTATTTATAGCACTTGGTAATATCACGCTGAATATTCACCACACTATGTATGATTGTGAAAAGGGGAATGAAGGAATAACCCCGACCTTTGATTTAAATTTTGGCAAAAATTATTCTTTGAGCAGGGCAACCGAATCAATATGACTCAAAGAATTATTTCATGTTTCTCACCTAAAAATCACTTAATGGTAATGGTATACATTTCGTGCGTAGGTGAGCTAGGCCAGGATACCAGACCCGATGATTTCGACAATTTTCGTGGAATCAAATGTCCGGTGTTACCTGATGTCCACGTGACAAAAACCGAGGAAAATCCTCCAGTTTCCGGTATTTCCGGCCGTTAATGTACGCTTGATACGATGTATTTAATCTTTTGCTTGGTGCCTACATGCAACACAATTATGCTCCCTACCTACTCATTTTTGGGATTTTCTTGCATGTTTTCAAAGTGACCACCAACATTAACAGCCTACATGTACATGTAGGACTACATCTAAACGTAGGATCCACCCAGAGCTTTCCTTGTGACCCTTGACATGTTGCGTTATGATCTATTTATATCCCTGGGAGACATCTGACTTCAGATTTCATTAATCTTTGGCCAGTGAACCAAACTATGCATGAGCAGGCAACCAAGGAATGTCCCGGCAAAAACAGGATTCCTAAATACCCAGGACTGTTTTCTTTATTCCTATTGGTCAAAACGCGTCACGTGACCATGTATGTATTCACATTTGTGCCTGCTGAGAAGTGATAAGGTCTGCTGCGTAAATTACACGCTGGTACATGGATACCAGACAGTTTAATCGGGTCTGATTGGTCACAAGTCGTACGACGCGCCACGCGCACGCCAGTTTCATTGAAGGGGATTCTATTGAACAACTTTCAAAAGAAATAGCCTTTACCATAAAAAAACCTGGGTGTTCGGTAAATTAATTAAGTAAAATTTGAGAACAAAATCGTTGCAAATCCACCACATGTTGACTTCTTTTGAGTCTCTGAATAAACAGGTATTTATGGATGGAAACCTTTAAGACTTTGCTCAGGAGAACAAACGCTCATGATGCAGGAGAACGAATTCAATCGTGTCCATTGTCCTAAGCCGGTCTTAAACGTACGTTTAAGACCAGCTAAGCACATCCCTTATTTAAACCTGTGCTGAAAATCGCAGCGTTCACCACATGACATCGGGACCAAAGTGCCATAACGTACATTTTGTCGTTATAACCCCGACTAAACTCGTGCGAACACCGATCAATACCTGGAAATGTGACGCTCATTAAACTTTGTGAAGAGGAGAACTACTTCGAAGACTGGAGGCCCTTTTTAAAAATGTAGAACGATGCACAATGCAATATCACCACGGAAAGTTTGACCTCTGTGCGTGGTATAGTACCACTTCAAAACAACGAGCCGCTCTGCATGCAGAAAATCATGTTGACAAATATATTTCAAAAATCTATGAATAAATTAACAGTGAATGCATGCTTGAAAAGGGTGGGGGTGTACAACTGCGAAGTACGAGCAAGAGCCGACGCAGGCAATCAGTATCACCGCTGTGAAGGAACCCATGGTAATGTATTGCGTGCTATGGGGAGTTTTGAGCGACCGAACAAGGGTATCTGTTGTTGTCACAGCCATGGTATCTGGATCAAGATACCGGGCACTCTCTCGCCATCGCCATTTTCTCGTGAATGTTACATTTACGGTGTTATAAACGCACATCGCAATCGCGTGATAGAAATAATTCTTAATCCACTTAGATCGTCTCACGAATGAGACACGTTAAAGCTTAATTCAACAAAACTATTATCCCCCCCCAAAAAAAAACACGGAAATGTGGTGGTGACTCGCACTCACCACCTTTTTGCCCGGAGGGGGGTGTGGGCTGCGTCAAGCCGAAAGTACCTTAGCGGGTCGCAAGGGGGCGGTATCACTGAAACACGAGTAACTCTTTATGACCACTACCTACCGTGTAGTTTTTTTTTCGTGACAGTCTTGAAACATCTACAGTACGTAACGGATACAGAATGCATAGTAATTTATACATTATAACAATGAATATCAGTATAGGTAAATACAATATTCACAGAAATATTAAGTTAAACACAAGGGTTACATAATTGATTAGGAATTACGTGTATATAATGGTTATAGTACAAAACTGTAAAAATGCCAGGATGTTTTTAACCACATTTTTATCAGTTAACGTGTCTTCGTCCATTTTGTTTGAAACATGCACGAGTATCACAAGCACTGTTCACAAGCTTGGACGAATTCTTATACAAAGAACAAATTGAAAATCGAAGTCAAACGGCAGTCTACTGAAGCTATGGTGAGATTACACAACACACCAAAAGTAGCAGTAAAATCGATGTTCATTCCACACGTTGCTTTTTCACTTTTGTTAACGACTTTCTCCCGGTGGCAGCTTTACAGTGACAGTTAACGGTGCCTACAACCGTTTCCAGCACAGCATAGGCTGTTACCAGCTAACTACAATTCTTTAGCAGTGACTTTTAAAATCTAACCCCTTTGCCTATGATATTCTAGTCTGCATGAATTCAGAAAGCTCTTCAGAAAGACTTGACTGGTATAATGTAAGGCCTAGGCAGATGGCGCTTTGGACGCACTGTCGCTTACCAAAGCTTAATCTTTTTCAAATTGGAAACAAGTTCATTGAAGCCTTTATTTCATAGAGTATCTAATAAATCCACAATGTGCAATGCACGGCACACAAAGTGTTCAATTTTTTCGAGTACAACGCGGAGTAACAACAGCGCTACATTTCACGCAGGTTTATGGCTCACGGAAACAAAGGGTCCGAGAATTTGAGGGTTAAAAACAGGACACGTTCATACCACATTCCGGTGTTTTTAACTCATATTATGCAAGATATGGGGCGGAGAACCCCCCCCCTTGTGTTGGTCATTGTTTGATCGGAATCTCAGGAATTCTGCACAGACTTCTGGGGGGGGGATGTGTTAGGTAACAATAGTCTAGTTAAAGTGTGTATAGGGATTGGACATGTGGGGGGTACCCATCGGCCCCCATATCGTGCACGGTATTGTTTAACTTATCTTACAGACGAAACTGCTCCAGCTACCAGAGGATGACGCAGCCCGTGTGCAGAACAAAGTGCTTTACTTTTAATTGATCCGTAACTAGGGGCTTCAAAATCGAAGTCTTAACCTTATCCAGTTGGAAGCAAGCAAAAAAAAAAACAAAATCGCCAGAAGTATGCACACCTCAACGTAGCTCATACAAAGAGTACAACTACTCACATAAAATTGAAATGAAGCTCATTCAACTAACAGCTGATTTAGACATCAGTAACTCCATACCACCACATGCACGAGGATATAATTAAGACGTTGCCGTTGATTAACATGTACATATAAACGGGAAAATTCGAAATAACTTTGGTTCTGCATTGTTGCATTGTGACCCTTTGTACATTACAGTTTGATCGGCTCTCTGACACAAGACCCGAAACTTATTGTGCCCTAATTGGATGCTAAACAAGGACAGCATGCGCACAAATTTGATATTACGAATGAGGTTTCCAAATTCCTGCTTGTGGACGGAGAAAACTTCCTCACATTGAAATGGGACCGTGGGTTTATCCGGAGAAAAAGATATTTTCACTCAGGAGAATGTTTGCTCCGCCACATACACGACCTCTTTTTTGATACAGACAGTCGCAGCTTCATCTACATTGCAAGAATGTACATTAATTGCGTTGTTACTTCGAATGTATACGTTTTCCTCCGGTGCCACTCACTCCAAACCACCTTCATGCACGTTGAATACTCCCAACGTGTTCGCAAATGCGCAGCTACAGTGGCGAGCCGCATTTTTTGATTAGTCGAACACAGGCGTCCAGAACGATTCCGAAATGATAACAACTACCCTGAATTGAAAATGGGGTGGGATGACCCCCCCCTCAGTTCACACTTTTGTCAACTGAGAATAGAGCGCCCAAAATGAAAATGGCCCGCATTAATGTGAGGTGCGATATAGGCAGCGCCCTCATGCGGCCACAATAACTTACTTTACTCCCGGGGGCGGAGTCTGACCCCCACCCTCCACATAATTGAAATCTTGTATCTGTCGAAAAGACTGATAAAATGTTTTAACACAGTAAGAAATTGTTTCAGGATGCTGCCATTTTAAGAAGACTAAAATTGTAAGGTCAGGTCAGACATAGCGATATCAGTACCTCCCCCTGGTACGTGAGTACTTCCAGGTTGTACATAATACATCCATAATACAAGCGTTTGAAGTAGAGCTAAAATTGTGGGAAATTTCTTGAAGAAAGTAGCACTGCCAAGAAGTTGCATCCTTTGCCCGAGCAGAACTCTCTCCCCGAAAAGTGTAGTTAACGCCGAATTCAAATTAATTTTCAGTCTTTTTTTAACATTCTCTGTAAAATGTCAAGTTACTATTTAAATCATCTTTTTTTTCGTCAAAGGACACAGCTTGATATAAATACACAACTTTCAACCTCATCACTTAAAAAACAGATCATAAAAACTGAAATCCAAGAAGAAAGATTGACAGCACACTTCCGTAGAACCCACAAGCTTATGCATAAAACTCGTGGACACAGCTCGCATAATGATCCCACTACCAGGCTGATGCACTTTTCTCCCAGTGAAGCATACTTACACCTTTCTCTTTGTGGAGGGGGTTAAGAAAGGAACGTTTCAGAGGATTCCATCCAAGTGAATGACCTCAGCAAACCTGGTAGAAAGAGTGGCCGGACAACAAATATTCTAGTTAAAAGTGTGGATTCCGGTTTGGGCATGAACATTCTTGAAAGATTGTCCCTTGACAGTGCCTTATTATCCTTTTGACTTCAAAACTTCAAGTACACTATACATTCATTCCAACCTGATTAAAACAAGTCATATCGATAAACAATTATAGGCTGCAACAATTAACCTTCCGATAAAAAATCTTATTAGAAATGACACAGCGTCTAAGCTTATGGTACATTGGTAATCTTGATTCAATACGCTAGTGATCGATATTGGATCGTGCATTGTAGAGTAATGCTGCAGCAGGGAGAGAGATGTAGTGTGAGAGCAATGGACGGCAAGACCTATTGACCACTGACGTCTTGGACCAAGACTATATGCTCATAGTTGAAAGCAGTAAGCGAAGAGCCCTCATGTCGACACTAACCGCTTTGGCTGCTCCGCCAATTCGTGCTGTTCACTGCGTTCTCTAGACGGGTGTTGGGCCTCCCTCGGCCACTGCCGTAGCGTACGAAGGAGGCAAGTAGTCCTGATAGGGCCCCTGAATCTTTTGGTTGGCATCCCGGGGGAGGGGAATCCCCTTTCGGTAGTCCTCCTCTGACCAGTTCGGCGTGATGCACTTCGTGAAACGCTGTAAAATTTAACAGTGGAGAGGGTGGTGTTGAAGACGTTTTACATAGACTTTCCCTGTGCTTCACAAACGAAATTCATAATCTCTAAAGTACACAGTCCACTAGTCTTGTACAATGTACATGTACAGTGTACTAACTCCGAGAAATACCACATCGGCATCTCCACGAAGTTTTGTTGAGGGCGCACTTTCCTTTCTGAGATGTGCGCACCACTAGACATGGGTTATTTATGTCTGTGGTGCGCACACGACAAAACGGCTCACACGGGTTTACCGTTTTGCATGAGAAAGATAAACTGAATTCAGCCTTGACTCATTTACAAATGACGGCTTCAGGAATAAGTTGGATTTCCAGACCGAAGTCACATCTCTCTGTCCATACACTACGCACACCCAGCTATTAAACCTGACCCCTTATTATTAAATTTTGAAGTGGGTAAAAGTTTTAGCAAACAGAAAAGATTTAATCCAACCCAAATAACCGTACTTGGGTGGGTCGTCTCATAGTGCGTATACAATTATTCAGATAGTCGAGTTTCCACAAGAACGTCACATCAAGAACTTAACATTATATTGCCGGATATACCGGTAGAAAGTTCCTTGCCTTGTGAACTCAAGTCACAAGCTATTCTAACCTGAGTGTTGTCTTATGTCCCTGTTTAAACTTGTGACTGAACTTAAGATTGACTGTTCAGTTGTCCAAAAGGTAATGCTGCAACGCCACGTTGGGGTTTCGATCATGTTACACAAAGTCTGGAAACTAAAGATACTTCAGTGGATGATGCATAATTGATGCTTCTGCATCTCTTCCAGCTCCAGCCTCCAGGACAACGTACCATGCATCATTGCATGGTTGAATCGCGCCAACCACTCCATCAAAGAAGATTCATTAAACTATTCATTAAACTATCTTTTCTTTAAAGCAACACATGTAGTCACTTTGATCTGTGATTCTCTTCTTCGTGAAAATACTCAACCTTTCCTTCTAATATGAACGTTGGAAATAAAAATATGAAAATCAACACACCATTGTACAGGTACATATTCGTCTGTACAACAGTACATGTACATGTAAACAGTAGGAATGCTTTGCTGATTGGGGCCATGGTCCCTCCAAGCATAAGTTTTAAAACGGGAAAGGTGGGGTGTAATTTAATAAGAGACGGACGATTTTCAAAGACTGTTCCATTCCTTTTACAATCGTTTTACGATCTAAAAAGATCCCAAATCGAGTATCATTCCTTGGAAATGCCATAAAATGCACTACACATGTCAGGGGCGGATCCAGGAATTTTCCGGGGGGAGGGGCAGGCCAGATATATTGCTTAACAACTCATTATTTGCGGCCAAGCGGAGACAATGATGAATCAATACATAACTTTTTTATTGGGGGGGGGAGTTTGACCCCCCTACCCCTCCCCGGATCCGCACCTGGATGCATGGAGAAGTGTCAAGATTTGGGGAGACCCTCACCAAAATTTTAAATCTGATGAAACAAGGCGAATTTTAGGATTGAAAAAAAATTGAAGTAAGCCTACTCTTTGAAAGTAATTCTTTTTTTTATACGCGAGTTCGAAGTTGCGGGCCGGATATGGCACACTACTTCGGAACACTAAATTGGAGGTGTATTCTTGCATATTCACGATTTGGACCCGAGCTGTTTCAAGAAGTCAATCTTTCCCGCAACACCATTCCCTTGACCCATCCTGAAACATTTGACCACAAGGTTTACCCAAAAGAACTAGTATTTTAGTAAAAAGCCTGGAGTCGTCAAGTTTTAACGTAACGCTGTATGCATGGCCCTCCTATCGCAATTATCACTTCTGAAGTTAAGAAATGAAATAGGCCTAGGGCCTACTGGTCCACTGTTGAAAACAAGGACAAAACTTAAAATCAGCCTAAAAAGTAACATGTCTAACAAAACAAAACCTAAGCGAAAAAATCCAAAATGCAACGTGCATATGCAACACATGCAGACAGTGAAAACCATCTCTTTTTTGAAATTGTGGTGGCTCTGAAAAGAGCCGATGTGGTTCATAATGGCGCAAGACGCCGTTTACTTGGCAGGCTTGCTGGTTTTCTTGGGCAGCAGAACAGCCTGAATGTTTGGAAGTACACCACCCTGGGCGATGGTCACGCCGCTGAGAAGCTTGTTCAGCTCTTCGTCGTTGCGGATGGCCAGCTGCAAGTGACGGGGGTTGATTCTCGTCTTCTTGTTGTCGCGGGCAGCGTTGCCGGCCAACTCCAGGATCTCAGCGGCCAGGTACTCCATGACAGCCGCCAAGTAGACAGGGGCACCGGCACCCACACGCTCGGCATAGTTGCCTTTGCGCAGGAAGCGGTGAACGCGGCCCACGGGGAACTGCAGACCAGCTCTTGCGGATCGGCTCTTGGCCTTGGCGCGTTGTTTTCCTCCCTTACCACGTCCAGACATGATGATGTTGATAGTTTACTACCTTTTCGGTGTATATTCAAAGAATTTGAAAATTTACCAACATTTCACTTATCGCTATTTATATGTTCTCGGCGGATTTCGTACAGCCAATGAAATACCGAACAGGAATATTGATCCGCCTGTTGGGAAATCAGATAGCTTATACAACGTCCGCAAACACTCTTGGGCGGGTCAACAGCGCAGACGTTTTAGTGCCGTGTGCAACAAGTAGCCAATCACTAGTCATAGTTGTTGCGCGGTAAATTTTAGCGGGAACCGTCCAGAATCCTGATTTGCATACCGTATACGGTATAAATTACAGAGGAAGTAGCATAAAAGTCATTCTATTTTCTCGCAGTCTAGCAAGAGTACGGAAGCTTACGAGTTTCATCATGCCACCTAAGCCAAGCGGAAAGGGACAGAAGAAGGCCGGCAAGGCCAAGGGTGCTCCCCGCACCGACAAGAAGAAGAAGCGCAAGAGAAAGGAGACCTACGGCATCTACATCTACAAGGTGATGAAGCAGGTGCACCCCGACACCGGCATCTCCAGCCGTGCCATGAGCATCATGAACAGCTTCGTCAACGACATCTTTGAGCGCATCGCTGCTGAAGCTTCTCGTCTGGCCCACTACAACAAGAAGTCCACCATCACCAGCCGTGAGGTGCAGACCGCAGTCCGTCTGCTCCTGCCCGGTGAGCTGGCCAAGCACGCCGTCAGCGAAGGCACAAAGGCCGTCACCAAGTATACCACATCTAAATAAGCAGTGTGGCCCGTGACAATAACCAACCGGCTCTTTTCAGAGCCACCACATTTTCCAAAAAGAGATTGCCTCTTCTATGTCTGTGTCATTAAACTCGAGTCTTACTTTGTCTTTAATTTTAAAATGGCGGAACACTTGTCCGGTAAGATACTATTTATTTTTAAGGACCGCCGAGACAATGACAAGCAAGTGGCACAAGTGGAGTGACCACAAGTGTTAAAATACACATGAATACATGTAGGCCCACTCCAAATTAGGGCTAGGTTACAAGAATTCTATCGGTACAATAGTACAGAATCATTCCCAACGCAGCTGTCGGAACACCTGACAATAATTTCAGTGCCTTTTACTTTCGTGGCCTAAGGAAAAATGACAATACTCATTAGAATCATAATTAAATTTCTTTCACATTGAACATGAAAGTATACGAAAATATACATCAACATGAAAATTGCACTTTGATCAACAGAAAAATGGCAGCAACAAGTAAACCCATGGCGTACATGTATCATAATTTTTCTGATAAATACGTGCACAGGGATGGTCAGTAGTTTTGTGGGTGTTGGACATTTACATATAACCCCACGATTTCATATAACCCCATGATTTTTATCTGTCCTACATTAGCATTCATGTTAGCTTGTTGAAAATAAAAAGAACCCCCCAAGAAAAGAGCTGGCAGTGGACCAGACTGCTTTACTTCTCTTCACACGCTTATGCATAACGTGCAGAACGTATTCCAGCTGCCATCAGTAAAAAGCGTCATGTTCATTGATATCAATGAATGATAACACTCAAACTGTACCAAGGCACAACACCTGAGGGAGTGCTGTTTGGGTAGGGTTTAATAACTTCTTTATTACTCTATCTGTTCATAATTTCAATGGGAGCATGCAACTTTAGTGAAGATATGATATCTTCATATACATACATCATGTGTTTATGCCTTGGGAGTACAACCGGTGAGAGACCTGCTCTCACCGGTTCTTTTCAGAACCACACCTTTTCACAAAAGAGATATTCCCCACATGGTGTACCTGCAAACCTTTTTTTGTGTAACACTCCCACCATGCAAAGCTTCAAATCTTACTTAAGTTTAGAAGCCCCATATAGTTGTTGACAACATAAATAGGATTTCTTGAAAGTTACAATTAAGAATTGTGATGCTTGTGGACTTGTGGGGCCTACTTCACAGCCTACTTCCTTCCCTGCCTCACTACAAGCTGTACCAAGTACCAATTGTCCAGTGTCATTCTTAATCTCTGCAACCTGTCCATGTACATGTGATGGAATGAGAATGCTACAAGATGTTAAAGGATCACAGGCTG
>NW_019091367.1:2056213-2098947 GCF_001949145.1 Acanthaster planci
CCCCACAGGATGATTGCAGGCTGTTCAACTTTGGAATCTGTGGGATTCAACCCCACATGACAGCAGTTCTTTATTATATGGCTTTTTGTAGACTGCTCAATCACACTACCGATGGCATTTCATTCACGAAACCACTATTGTCTCACTGTAAGGCACACTGCTTCATCAGCATCTAGCAAGTTAACAAGATGGAAAATGTGGACATCATTAGGACATGCATGTACAATCAACGTTCGCCTGAAAGACTTCCTCTCCATGCTCCCCAAATGTAATTTAGGTACAGAAAAGCAAAAGCTTTCAAAACGTGCCCAAGTCATGTAAATCGGAAAGTATGATTCCATAAGTGACGAAGTCAAAAGGGGAACATGAATATCTATAAACCACAAACCAATGAAAATTACCATACAAATGGGCAATTTCAATTTCATTATATTTTTCGATTACATAATCATGGCGACTTTTCACACATGTCAAGACATGAAGTCTTTTAACTTAAGTCATCATACATACAGGTACTCAAGTTCACGTTGAGAAGGAACACCCCCCCTTTGTGTGTGCACGTACAGTATACCAGTTTGCCATGCCAGAGCCATTATCATTGTTGTACATGCCGCCTAGGCATAGGCCTACGAACAGGAATTTAAAGTAAACAAACGTGTCCTCGTACCTTGTTGTGTGCCATTGTGTCCCCCCGATCCTACCACTCCATCATTCGCAGGTTTGGGACGCCAAGTCAAAGGCTATAGATATGTCGTCGTTGTTGCCAAGGAAATGGAAAATTACGTTGAATTTTGCCAACGGGAATATTCCACCGTCAGCACGGTTGTCGAGCCAAGTTCGGCGAACAAGCGCAACTGCACTGGCACAGCGCTTCACACGCCCCCAACGTTAAGAGTTGGTCAGTCTTTTTATGATAATTTTGTTTGGCGAGAATTTTGTTTGGCGAGTTACAGTTTTGTTTTGCGAGTTACATATTTGTTTTGCCATTTTCAAATTCGCTCACTTTTTTTCAAACAATAATAACAGTTTGTAATGTCATATTAGTGGTGGATTTCTCTTTTGTTTTTATTAACCGTTTTCTTAACTTTTTTCTATTTTTATTTTTTCATTTATCTTTTGATTTTTAAATATCTATTTTTCGGGCTCATTCTTATTTTTCTGTTTTATTTCTTATTCGCTTTCCATTTTAGATATTTTTTCTGTTTTTATTTTTCCATTTTAATTCATTTATTTAATTTGGTTTTTCATTGTTTCATTTGTAATTATTTTTTATCTTATTTTAATTCATTGTTTTTAAGTTTATTTGTTCTCCCTTTATTTTTAATTTCTTTCTTTATTTTATTTTGTTTATTTTTAAAACCTAATTTTGGTTTATTTTTCGTGCTGTCTTTTTTGCTCCGATGGCCGCCCATACTAATCCCCCTCCGATAAAAGTCAAAGCTGCATTCACGTAGACTCCAATCCGCCGCGCCTTGTCACTTATAAGTCCAGCGCTCTTCTAACTGAGCTACACGGTGCAACTCGGCGGAGAAAGCAATTTATTTTTATTTTATACTTAAAAATTCCTTCACCCCATTTATGATAATAATGCCCCAACCTTCCTATGAAAAAGACGCATGCGCAACGGTGCAGAAACGCACATAAACCCCCGCTGCACCAAATAAGCGCCCATAGAAAACAGTGCAAAATCGGACCGATATAGCGCCGCCTGTTGACTCTCGGGAAGAGGTTGGCCTCCGTGTTTTCACTGGAAATTCAAGATTATGGCCAGAAGAACACTTTTCCTTTCAATTTCATGGGGGTTAGCCCTAAAGACGAATTTTTTTATTTGCCTTTCGAGGAAGATACCCCCAAAATATCAGTAAAACTAAGCGCTCATTTCTGAATGTAGCCGCCCGCCTCTATCCAAAATAGGCTTGCAATTCGGGAAAATACCTCGAACTGGAAACTATCAGTCCCAAATTCGGGATTTATAGAAATATTTCTCTGATCCTTCTGATTATGGTCTGTCTTTTTGGAAAAATCCCGTGGGATAACAAAATATTAATGAGGTCGCGCGCGGAAATCAGATTTGGTGGAATGCACCCTTAAAGTTTATGGGGTGGCTTCCAATAACTCGTATTTCCCCGCGCGAGCTTTATTAATATTTTGTGATCCCACGGGATTTTTCCAATAAACCTGAACGCCACACGGCCACCATTCTTATTTGGGCCACGACCAGACTGGCCTAATTCGTAATCAGCATATTCAGACATTAACAATGCACGAACGCGCACGCATACGCGTGTAGCCATGACCGGCGTGCATGCGTAACACAGTCCCTAGAGCTCTCTGTTTGATGAAACCACACATTCCATGAGTTCAGGCACCCGTTAATCTGTGTTTTGAGGGTCGAGGGGGGTCTTCGGGGGTCAAGGGGGTTTTAGAACAACCTCACTATCCGGTTCGTACATGTAAGTGACTTCGTCAGACACGCGTGCGCACCACGAATTATACGCTCCAACTGGATGAGTGCAGGTTGCGCGTTAACTTCCGGTTCCTTGTAACTCTACGTGCAGGGGGCGTGGTTTAAACTGAAGTGACGTCACACTTTCGAACCGGATAAGCCGTGAAAAAGCGTGCAGTAATAAGCGCCGGAGCACGAACTAATTTAGACAGTTCCCCTGGATATAACACATTGCTTGCTCGTGTACATGAAAAAAACCCTAATACTCTAATGCTAATGACCTAGCGCATCGGCCTCTCGATGTAAAGCACTATTAATACTGTTATTACCGAGTAAATTTTGTGGGGTTTTTTCTTACTGTTTCCTGTGTATTTCCACTCCCTTTATAACAAAGTCCTAGTTACGACAAAGCAATTTGTCTTGTCCCTACAACTTTGATGGACATTTTCAAAAATGTTTCCTTGTCCGATAGGTGAAAGCAAGTGATAAGAACAACAACAGCTGAAAGAAGAACTACTGGGGGGGGTAGGCCTATATGACTATACTCGTATGCTGAAGGTCAAAATAATAAAATTATTCGGAGGAAAACACCTATACCTGGGGAAAATACAAACGCTGGACATCAGTCTTACTACATGTTGACACAAATATTGTACATGTAAAGCTTCTTATGCCCATTTCAAACGTCGTGCTTATGTCGTGTCGAATACTGAAATGAGCACGGCGCAAGCACGGCAGTGGTTTCAAACGTCGAACTTAATTTAAAAAGCCCAGTCGAACTTAAACAAATCATTAAAATCCAACATGGCGGACCAGCACAACTCGACACGTGATATTTTACAATCTTTCAACCTGAGTCACAAAGAAATGGGTTTAACTTAAGCCAGTAGGTCCTACTTTAATTCGCGTTTGGCGAATTTGCCATTTTAGTCGCCGTAATTTCTTGATGTGTTTGTTTGTCGATGAGTTGCGAATTAAACTCTACTTTACGTTGTGAACATGCGCATTCCTAATAATAAACGAAGTTTAGGACCAACTTTGAATAGAAATGTAATCGCACGGCATAAGCGCGTTTTAAACTACACTGTGCTTTTGCTGCACTTCATGACATAAGCACGGCAGACCCTGTCGAGCAAAAATCCTCTACCATGCCGAAATCAATTTGCTGAGCCTAATTGGTTTCAAACGTCGTACTTATGCAGTTCCGGATACAAAAATGGACATGAATTGTATTCGACACGACATAAGGACGACGTTTGAAACTGGTCTTACTCTCTTTTCGAGTAAACCAATATGGCAGCCGCTGCTGGCATTACGCGTGATGGGGCAACCAACGTATGAACAGCAATCGCCGTCTCTACGGAAATCAGTGACTATGGAACCCGAGCTCTTTAATGTACATATCCACAAGCCACCTGTACGGAATTCCTTCACAGGTACTCTATAAAGGGCATATTTGCCCTCCCTACCGCCAAATTCTTGTGTTTTTACTGCTGAGGGGACTGCAAAGACCTGTGCTCATGCATGAAGAGCCGGGCCTTTTCTGAATTACGTGGGTGTGTCCAATTACAAACACGCCTATGGTCGTGGCTGCAGCCGTGTCACAGAGCCATAATGTACTTTCAAGCTGCAGGCAAGTATAAGACACAGCCTCAGGTTTAATCACAGCTTACCTCTCTGATAGAGCCTGGTGTGACGACCAGCAGATATAACATATAGCCAGGTATGCATAGCATGGAGCTGAGAGCTAGTAGAATACCGAAAGCAATGGCCCATGGTGGGTATTCGTAGTTGTCTAGCGTGAGTGGTTTGAACTGAATGAGGTTGAATATGAAGACGCCCTGGATGGACATGCACAGATTCAAGGTGTGGGGAGAAATCGTCAGGAAGTCTTATGCAAATGAACATTGCCAGTGGAATGAACGTCTGTTTTTTCCAATTATAATTTTTTTTAAATATAAATTACAGCCTTTATAAAATCTCGTTGGTTGACGGCATTCATACAAAAACCCACAGAAAAAAACTCTTCTGGTCTCTTAGTGCTTGTATCAATCTGTGTAGAAGTTATAACATGCTCTTTTCATGCATAATTTCCCCAGAACGAAAATACTTCGTAATGTGACGTTCCAACGTACACCCCAAGTAGCACAACATTAATTACTGGTTTTCCATATACTTACGAAACAAAGCAAGGGAACCAGACCAACCCAGCAGATCTTCCACCAGATGAACGGCTTGTAGCCGATCATTTGCTCGATGTTACGATAGAAACGATCCACGCCTGCGCCGTGCCGCGAAAGAAGCAAGAACCAGTAAAGGAAACGGAATCAGACTATATGCAAAGTACATGTATCTTGTTCTGATCTTGGTGCCAAGTTAAATAATTTAAAGGTTCCCTACTGTGTTCAGATTGCACGATGAAATCCTGTACATATAGAAAGTTTATATAATGCAAATTGTAATCCATTCTGCCAAGCATTGGGAAAGTGTAATAAATGAAGCTACCTCGAGACATTTGTCCATGCTCGAGACATATAAAATAAACTTGACTAATGTCACTCGTCACTCTCCAAAGATCCAAGCCTTTCGGATACACTTCATGTGTGCATGAGTTCTCAGGAGGATCTCGGGAGGATCATCGCCAAATCCACAGTGTTCAAATGCACATGTAATTACAATTTACTGTAAAAGGCCGACCCTATCCACGGTCATGCATCACTTCGGTAAACTTTTTACAACAATACGTCTACGAGATGACAAGAAACGAACCCTACCATAGAACCAGCTGACTGCTGTGGTTTGAAAGAACATGAGAAATAACAGACTTATCCCGCTGGCGGCATAGTTGTTGAAGATTTCAAAGACGAAGATGCCTCCCTATAAGAGGGAAAATGGTCATGGTTGGAATCGTTTTATATCTGGTCGTGGTTTATGACTGGTTTGTAACTTGGGCGTCGCCAAGATTTTTTTGGGGGGAAGGAATGGGAAAAAACGGGTGGACTCACTTGTGTCACCATGCTGAGACCGATGAAATAGGAGATGACACAGGTGATACCGATGAAGATCTCTTTGTACCGGCGGAGATACTTCGGCCACTCGTCCATGGCTGCCGTGAAGAACCCTTCCATGGTACAAAACTGTTGGCCATAATTACAACGAATTAGATCAGCGACGTACTGCGAGTTCTCTTTTTGCGGATTTTTCCCAATAAAGGCGGCTCCTCTTAAAATGTTGCAGTGCACGAGAAACCTTTCGTGGCCATTTGAGATACATCCAAAATATCAACTGTCGCTGCGGATCGGCCCTTTTTCACGCTGCCGACGTACCGTATCACCACAAACACCATTTCTTTGAATAATTTAAGGGTGTTTAAAGCCTTTTTTTATTCGGTAATCATGTGTAAAACAGAAGATATCGTATCATATTGAAGTACCGCGGCCAAAGCACGAGGGCGCTCTTCGGTTTGCTTTGATGATTAAGAGTTCATGTTTGTTGTCATGTGAAATTTACTTTTGTCGTCTCAATTATAATAAGTAGTCTATTTGGGTTTCAAGTGGCACATCAGTTTCAAGGGGAGAAACTCTTTCGTTTGAATCAGCTGGAATAAAATACTGTGTCCTTGTTCATGGCGTCAGTATGGTCGTATCCGAATGCCATAGCTACGGCAGGATATAACACACGTGTCTAAATGCACTGAGGCCGTTAGATGGCTTCTTCCATTGGCCGTATAGTCGAGGTAGCCGTATTTATTTTTTCAGGTTAGCATTTTAAAAGAAGGCCTTCCCTGCCCGTATGAAGTTTGTCCACCAAATTCCCCCTCCGTTCAAAGACAGACAAGTTTAAGCCGGTGGTCCTCGGAAAAATGGGGCCCACGGTTATCAACTTTAATCCACTGTTAAAATAAGGGAGAACATGAAGTCACTATCCTAAGGAAAAAACATGGTTTCCTACCTGGCTGTCCAGACCGACCATGAAAATCATCGAGAAGAAAAAGCAGGACCACAGAGGGGAAATGGGCAGCTGCGCAAGGGCTGCTGGGTAGGTTCGGAAAGCAAGGCCCGGACCTGGGGATTGTAAGCAACATCAACCAACATTCAAAGTTCAAAGGAGTGAGTGGAAAATAATAAAGACCTTATAAAGCCATACTATCACCCCAGACATTGCATCGATTTTGGCCAAAGGTTTATGATACGCCTCACAAAAACTCGATTTTTCAAAAAGGTTTGTGGTCCAGACTAGCTAATTCGCACGCAACACACCAAGTCCCAGTGTGAGAGAATAATAAATGACGTTGGAGTGAGTGGCAATCAGTCCAGTGATTGCTTCGAGTGAGGTACAATGAGTGGTTGATTATGTACCCACAAGCAGACCTATCCTTCAAATGTTCCAGAGGTTCCCATCATCCCAACCGCCCTCTTACCCGACGCCGTGACATTAGCCACGTCGACGTGCTGCACGTGTGCCATGTGACCCAGCGTGGAAAAGATGACAAAACCCGCGAAGAAGCTGGTTCCACTGTTGATGCACGACACGATCAGGGCATCCCTGCCGACCAATGAAACACGGAAGTAAACATGGCAAGAAAATTTCATCCCGTTTGAGAAGGACTTTTTGAATCCGCAGAACGAGTCCAGCTTGACTAGGTGTTTCACGCAGTGGGAAGTGTCTTCGGACGAAGCTGCGTTGAAAATATCTTTGACAGAAAGTGGTTGACAGTGCCAAAAAATAATTGTGGTATGTTGGAATAATCTATAAACAAAAGCAAACGCAAAAGCAAGAAACCTTCTTTCAACCTGTCCAATCTTTCTCTCTTATCCCACTACACGAACTGGCCCACCGCTGTCTTGACGATTTTTTTTGTTGTTGGAACCTGTGATAAGCACAAACGGCGATTTCTGAGTTGAACAACCCTTGCAGTTGAAAGGAAATTAAGCCACCGCCAAAAGTCAAATCACGCCTGGTTTTAATACTGCTTCCTAATCGTCCACCAAAATCAATCCGATCACCCTACGCCTTTACACTTTTAATACACCGCTGGTCAAATTTGGAGTTTACCTGAATGGTACACTCGCAAATCTTGACAAATATCACATTTCAATATTCACGAATCCTACTGCTAGATTGACTTACTTGTAGACGTTGTTTTTGAACGTATTGTAGCTGCCGAGAGCTATCAGGCTCCCAAGCCCCGTGCCGTAGGAGAAGAATATCTGAGTCACGGCATCCAACCAAACCTTGGAAGAGCAAGTAAACCAACAGATTCTTAGCAGTTACAGGTGAACGTATGAAATGTGTGTATATGGGGACACTCATTAACAACATTCGTTATATCACTTCAAAACTATTTAAAAAAAATGGAAGTAAGTACTTCTACATATCATTTGAATTAACAACATGTAAACAGATACCCCATCACTATTACGTTGTTCGCTCTCTATTATTTGTGGTCCAAAGCCGACACTTTTTGAGCAATCTTCGACCTTTGGTTCTTATGGTATAGTAATTCAAAATGAGCGTCCGAGCCGACATAGTCGCATAAGAACAGGAGTTTATCGTTACCGTCATTTTGGTTCCAGCCGGCTCAGTAACTAGACAAAATTTCAAATTGCTTATCTGTGCACCTGAGGATTTCCCGCGTACAAGGGATGCAAGGACGCCTGAAATGCCTTTAGTGTATACGTGTCATGGGTTTGCATTCATGCAGTGGGAAATTTTGGAATGTTATAAATGCACGCGCGCTGGATGTTCGTGGGGAGGGGGCGGAACATCTTAACAAAACGGCTCGTGCGCACTCTCGGATGTAGTGTTCAGAACACATATTTATCACGGTGGGTAAACCCAGGATGTGATGCCACGAGCTTACGAATCAGTCCAGCTCGTCGCCGCAAATCGATGGGTGTGAGAAGGATTCCATCCATCCCGTTTCTTCCTCGAGGTCGCGCAATGTGAACGGCCGGCCGTGCCGAGCCTTTCACCAGGGCGAGCCGTCAATGCGGTTGAGTAGATCTCCTTGTGTCGGAGCGGTTAAGTGGCTTTGGCTGATTGAATTTCGTCAGTCCCACATGGGGCATCAATGAAGCATTTATACACAGCGCCGGCCGTTCTCCGGGAGTTTACAAAGTCTAAAATTGCACTCCAGATTTATCCACAATTCTATAATACGCTCAGACTCGCCCGCTTCTTTGAAAATTCGTGTCCCTGAGAAAGGAAGCGCGAAAGAGTGAGGTGCAGACAGAAAAAAAGAGATTACGCCCGGAAGCGGGGAAATTTGTGCCAATGAAGGAATAAAGGTAAAAGTTTTAAAAATCGGTCAACTCCAACAAGGACCCTGCACACAATGCCGCATTCTACACCCCCCACCTCAACTCTGTACTCCAAGTTCCCTGTTGTCTGTCAGAAAGGGCGTGATATCAAGCCACCTCTGATAGTGTATAGTGGTGTGAAAAAAAATGTTCAAATGCCCTTCTCCCAGGCACAAGGCGAAGTAAACATTTTACGAGTAGCAAACGTCTTTCATGCCGCAGATTGGGATATACCTCCGAATCTCCCAGCCGTGCGAAGTTGGGTTTAAGGTAGTAGATTATTCCGTCCACGGCACCCTCTAACGTTACGCCCCTGAAGAACAAGACAATGAGCATGACGTAAGGGTACATCGAGGTGAAGTACACAACCTATTGTGAGAAGCAAAGGATACAAAAAAATTAGTACACTCAGAAGCAAATGAGCTCTAATAACGGCTGCCTTCGAATTAATGACGTGGCAACTTCCAACAGAAGCAAATGTATCCGTGCAAGCCCATGGCTGGTAGTCGCTACCACTTTCCATTTACGATTACCCACGGCTGCTGCAAGTGGCAACCAAGACGTTTGGGACACAGGCAATCACTAGGACTTCTTGGTGAAAGTTATGCTGAACTTGTGTTCTTATTCTTCCATGACATAACTAAGCTGAAACTAATGAAAAGTGCTGCCATGAACTGAGTGATGTCATGGTGGTACGTACGGGCGTCGCTAGACCATTTTAAATGGTGGGTACCACATGAAACGAAGGACCGTCACGCACAACGAGCGTACTGAATCCCCCTTCCTTTCATCTCCACTCTTCGTTTTTCGTTTTTTATTTTGCCTACATACTATGAGTTTGCCGATGCTCGTGGTAGTACGATGAAGATCCAGACTGAAACCAAATCACAGCACGAGTTCTCAGCATTAATGTGCCGCAGTTTTTAAAAATCTTATATCAGATTTCGCCATTTTTTTCAAGACACATCATGGCTACATTAGTTAGACCACTGGCTCTGTCGACAACAAGTGGTTTGTTGTGTCACTCGTCAGTCGCTAGCGCAATGTTATGGAGGCCCATGAGGGACGTAAACTTAATTTGGACTCCTAAAAATTGAATATAGCTGAAAAAGTGGCAAAAGCTCAAGCTGTCACAAAATAAACGCCAACAACATAAGGAAGTGATACTGAAAAACATCCGGATTTTTTTTCCAGGTTTGTAAAGCTCCCATAATACTGACTATGCATTGGCAATTGACTAGTCGGCGCAGATCGATCAACGCCGCCAGATAGTAATGGTACCAGGGGCCATTAGTGCTGGCAATCTGTTTGGGGAGAGCGTAAACACAGCCGTGACACGGGTCAAACTAATTGCCCTGTGGGTCGCGAGGATCATAACCTTTCCTGCCGATCCCGCAGAAGTGCGAAAAACCGACAAAGTCATAGCCTGATGAGCCTAAGGGTTTTTTCGGTGAAAGGGAATTCCTCGCACGCTGTCCGGAGAACTTCTCGTTTTGGCAAAGCTAAGTGGTCAATTTTGAAGGGATAACAGAGGTCAGAATTTTCAGAAATTACCTGGAGGAATTCGGAAACAACCGCCTCTGGGTGTAATTCCTGCTTAAATTGTCCGGACACTGCCGTCCTTGTTCGCGCAAAGGCCGTCTGCCAGTGTTTGCCACATAAACAAGACTATCTATTACAGATTTGTCTTAATCGAAGGAGCAGAACAACTCCAGCGACTTAAATTCCTTGTTTGACCGCCGGCATAGTCCGATATTATCTTGACAGCTTGTGTTACAAATTATATTCGCCAATAAATCACACGATATCGGTCACTGTATTTCCATTGCATTTTCTAAGGCACTGTGAGCACTTCCGGAAATGTGTATACAAAATTGTGTGCATCCAACGCGCATTATGTCAATAGTTTTGGTACATTTCTTTGTAAGAGCCGCACGTATATATATAGGCCTAGGCCTGTACTTTTGATCGCATTTTCAGCAAGATTAAAACTACAGCGGTTATAGAAAAAGGCCTGATATAACCTTGTCCTTTTTGTGCTCAAACTATAAAATGCTCAAGTTGTTAATTGCTGTTGTGTCAGGCTAGCTCATGTCCGCGCACCAACGCGGATCCACAATAGTTGCATAAGCGGAAATGAGGACTCACGAAAGTCTTTTAAAAGGTTTAGTTTTAATGCTCATATTTATTTTTAAAAATGCAATATGGACCGAATTTACTTTTCCTAAATTTGGTGCATCTTGTGTGGTTCATCAGATCTAGACTAAGCTAAGTTAGCGGCCTACACCCATTCCGTCCTCTCCCATCGGTGACCAATTTACCTTGCCCGTCCACTTGACACCCTTCCAGATACAGAAGTAGCAAGTGATCCATACCACCAGCAGTGTCAACGCCAGTTGCCAGCGAATGCTTCCTGATTCCTCGATCTTTTCGGTCTTTTCCAGCACGTACAGGCTGAAAGATTAAATTTGGACGGGGAAAAATAGAGATTGGAGTTCGTGGAGCTGCTTTGGGCTGACAGGGCCACACTGCAGTGGTGTAATCGTGAAGCTACGTTGGAAGGTGTGATTGAGTCCACTAACATTTATCCCCGCTGGTCCCCTTCAATGGTGGTAGGCACTTTGTTGGTTTTCGTATGAAGCGACTGTCACGGAACAGCGGCTCCGTGCCATAGCCATAACAGTACTTACCGCCATTAAAGGGGGCCGCTGCAAATGACCTGAGATGGCGTTACCATGGTCACTGGATTCGTTCATACTTCAGTTTGAAGCCGTGAAGGCCATGCGAGAACAAGACATTTCGTGTTACGGCAACTCAGTCGACTACAAAATCAGTCGACTTATGAGGCCCACAGTCGTGCGCGTATTAAAAACTATGAATGTTCTCGAATTACTCCTCTGAAAAGTGTCATATTCTGCCGAAATGTCATTATAGTTTTGCTTATGAATATGGAAATTCCCTTCAGCATAAGAAGACACCAAATTACATCTAATAACGTGGCTGAAAGGTAAAAATAGTTTTCATGGATAGCACTAGCTGCAGATTTATTTATAAAGGCGTTTAAAAATTCTTAAGTTGTCAGTGAGAGATCAACAATGAACCCTAGTAACCCACGTGAAAATTCCAGTTGCAATCAGATAAGTTATCAAACTGGTCTCAGCTGTTTTTAAACTAGAATCGACTGGTGTCCAAATGGTACTGAAAAAACTTATTATCATCTGCCTGCTCCACTGGTTTCACTAGGAACCAGTCCAAACCAGTCGAAGGAAACAGGAGATCACCTTTACGGCAACACCAAAAATGAAAACCAGCTGAAAGAACCAAACATCTAACGACGTCTGGTTTTGAAGACTACTCACTTCCAGAACTCATCGGTCGGAGTGGTGGAGACGTTGTCGGACACGGAGTAGTTGGCCACGCAGTTGTCTGAGTTCCACGTGTTGTCGCAGTCCTCCCAGGGCAAGCTGGTGGTGAACGAGTTGACGAGGTACAGCAAGGCCCACGCCATAGGCATCACGTACCAGACATTGAGCCAGAAGGACATGACGAGCCCCGCGTAGCCAACGCCTGCAAGTAAACCGTACCATCGTTATGACCTCCAACTAAGCATAACATGAGCTAATTTCTAGCAGACGCAGTGTTCTGCATGGCTCTCTGGTGTATGGGCTACGTCTTACAGCTTTTGGCTGTGGCTTGCAATAACACTTGCGACTGTGAAAGACATTGGCTAAAGGCTGAAGTCGTTTTCGGACACGCGTGTGTATTTCGCCGCCCGAAACCAACACTGTCGAACGGCGTAGGCACAAAAGCGATTCATATAACACCAGTACGCCAACGAAAAGATTAGACAGAGGCCTTTTTCGTAGTTTGATATCCAGACCTATTGATTTCGACAATTGAGGCACGTGGTAATCACTGTCACATGACCAATCTAGGTTTCATCCTGTCCTATTCCGAAAATATGCGAATATTTTAGAGTTGGTATAAATATATTTGCTTCAATACATGTAGTTACTGAATACGCTTTTGCCGTTAACGTTCATGAATATCTGGCGTCTAGAAATCCAGAAAAATTCTCACATATACAGAGTCGTTTTGCGCACTAATTGCTTCTTATCTTCTGCACGGTACAATTTGAAAACACCGCAGTTACAACATTGGAAATTTGGAACATTGGCACATGGGAAACATTGGTTAACAGCCAAGGACGATAGTTTGCCATCGTTGCAAGCGTTCCTATACACAGTCAGTCCAACATGGCACAAAATGTTGCGACCTTTGGCAAACTTCACACTTTTAGCGTATTGTGGACGCACCCCTGAATAACCGAGAAAAGGTAGCTCACAAGAGCTGCATTCACCATGTAGCAAAGTTCAATAAACTCCGCTGGTTTGGAACTTTGGCGGTCTACCGCAACACAAGCCTGGCCGGGAGGGTCCAATGCAATCCGCTTATAACCTTCAGGCAGCACCGAGGGATCCTCTTTTTGCCAACGACGAACCAATAAGAAGTCCGTGTGCAGACCAACATTTCCAGGGTAGGGAGTTGGCTTTCCCGCCCGAACCACCCATGGTGAGAACGAACTGAGCCAACGTGCATTTGTAGAATTCATCGGCTCAGAATACCTCAAACTTAGTAGGAGGTCACCCTCAAACTGTTGGAAACATTCTATTTAATTTAAAAGGTATCACAATATCGCAAAGGGGAATCACAATAATGAATTACAACACAAATGTATTCATGTCAATTGTGCCAATGCTTCAAAAGACATAAACAGTATCCGTAGAGGTATTTATATTCCCATGTTTAGGGTGCCTATAAAAGTAAGTAATTATTACAGAATTAAAGACGGTCCTGGTTTGGGGTGTTTTGCAACGTTAAAGGTATACCAAAAACCCAATTAAGCAACAGAAATCTTTTGTTTTCAAGATTTGACGAAAACTACATTTACAGGTGTTTTTACATTTCAATAGTAAGCTACCAACGAATAAACACTCCTATACCTTTATAGTGAAACAGCCTTATTTTATGCGATCAACTTCAAATTCCATTTAACTCTGAAAAGAATGAGATTACTGGGCACAAATTTCTCAAAATTGTTCTGCATTAATTGATTAATATTTAAAACATTTTCTGACTGGACTATTTTTCTAATCACTAAAGCAGGCTTCTTTAATAGCTGCACCACGGGTCTGCACTTTCGTTCAGCTTGTAATTGGTCATAAACGTCCTGAAAATATGATTTAATATGCACAGGTCTCGCAATAAATCTGCTCCAAGACGGTCCGCATAACAATGGAATAATACCATTACAAATTAACAATACTGGCCACATCCTGATTCCTTCATTTTTCCTGAACATGCTGCAGATAAGAATATTGAATGATACAATCTAACCTAGCCAGCAATAATTGCATTAAGCTGTCAAAGACAGCTGCCACGCCGCCCGGTGAGATCAGTGAGCTCTCCGAGTGCCATTCCCATTCACATAGATTGGACCACACGAGGCATTTTGCAAACCTGAACATCGTTCAGTTTTATAAAGAGCAAGAAAAGAGGAGCCACTTGTTTCTTTGTTTTTTTTTAATCTAATTTTAAGAAAGTGAAATTACATCGAAGAGATTATTACTAGCAAGAGTTGCACTTGATTAAATACACACGAAACGGAAAATGCAAACTTGGGTGGATAACCGTGCAGTGGTAACTTTAAACAATATAGGCCTAGAGGCATGTTACAATTATGGCACTATTTCAAAATTATTTCTACTGTAATGTACAGTTACACTACAATTAACCAAGTTAAACAGTTAACATAATTCTTATGTTGTACTCTCTAAAAACTTCCGGGTCAGATTGACCCAGAATTGGGTCCCATTCGGCATGACCCTTTGCCGGGTCAAATTATGACCCAGAAAGGGTCAAATATGACCCAAAAGGGAATCATATTTTGACCCAGAAAAGGGTCACGCCGAAAGAGACCCAATTCTTGGTCAATCTGACCCGGGAGTTTATACTGAAAGTGTAATGCTCTACGGAAACATTAATAATTCATGTTAATAGACGAAAGTCTAAACTTCCCTCTTCGGTTCAGAATTGCCCAATGTTTGTCAAATTTTAACCTTATTAGCCAAGAAATAATAAGGTCATTTTATCCTTATTTCCCATTAAAATATGCGCATCATTTTTAATCGACCCTTCTCGGCCCTTTTGAAGTGCATAATTATGTGAGTATACTGATCTTTGAAAAACATAATTTGTACGTATGTTTCGTTGTGAAAGTGTTCGCACAATGGTTTCACGCTCAGTTCAAGCGCTTTTGACATTCATTATTTTCATTGAAGTTATCTTATCACGATGGCATTATAAAGCGCAACTTAGCGATTGGTTTATCATTCAGCTGATAAAAACGAGCTCTTTAAATGAACCTGATGTCACAGAATCACTAGCAGGACTCTCAAGTATTCATGGCTTTGTGCCACGGAACATGTTCACAGTGGGAAAAAAAGGTTTAACGAACCCTGTGCTTTGGATTTCTGGGGGGATGGAATCCGCCAGCCCTGATGTGATTTGGAAATTCGTCTCTCGCTTCGCTGCTACCCCTGTACCCTAGAATGCGGCGAACTGCGAGGGATCGACGCTGGAACGTTTTGTAAAGGAACATAGCGCGCAGGACATTCACAGCGCCCGAAAAATGTGCACTTGCCCCGTCCATGTACGCGCCAATTACGGGCAATTTACTTGTGCTGCCTTTGACAGCAAGCAGTTGTTGCATGCATTCAGTCGGTGTGTTTGCAAGGAAGCTGTTACTTTGGCCGGAGCACGATGTGGTAAAAACTGGGCAACTTCCAAGTGCTTAACAACTGGAGCGCAAACAGTACACCGTGGCAATTTCAATTCAATTCATGTTGCGAACATGTGTCGCGCAGCGGCGTGACTGCGTGACTATTCAATACCCCCGTGGCTTCGGATATTGCTAGCCTCTGCCCAAACCGGTCGTAATTCACGCGTAAACAATCTGCGTTTTCTGGACCATAACATCAACCCCATTTTCTGAAATTGGTAACTTCACGTGAAGTTCATATCAACTTGACCTCTGGGTCAAAATTGGATGTACTTTCCGGGGGGAAATGTCACTTTCAATGTTCTAACCTTCCGACGGTGAAGTTCATATCATGAATCTTGTGCACCTTCCTCAAGTAGATTTATTAGCTGTTGGGCGTTGCACTGGCAGATTGATCGATGGCCAGCGTTTGTTGAGAGGGTAAAATTCTGGTCTGCAAAGCATCATTTCGGGACAATCAAAGTACCGAAAAAAGCCTACGTAACTCTACTATAATATTCCGGTAATCAAAGTTCAAGACGAGTCCGTGGGCCCCTATTCTTTGAAACAAAAAAGAACCAAAGAAACGAACACAACGACACCAAAATATTCCAAATTCCAACAAATCTTGTTCCTGATATGATATAATTTTTTAAATACTTTTTTCAATGAATGTACACATTTTGCCTTATACAAAAACCCCCGAAAGCACCAGAATGTCCGGGAAATGAGAAAATGAACACTGAAAATGGTCTATTAATGTAAACATATTAAAGTGTATTGCATGTCCCTTTGCGTTCACTCCAACATCTTGAATGCAGCGTACCAACTCAACACAGTGAAACTTTGGACAGTTTATACAAAGTCAAGCTTACCTTTGAAGAGTGGGCATATCTTCCATATGCTCAGCCCACCAAGGCTGAGAAACTGGCCAATGGCCACCTCGAAGAAGAAGACCGGTATCCCGGCGATCAGAAGGGCTATTGCGTAGGGCAGCAAAAAGGCACCTGGAGAAAGAACAGGATTAGAATTTCAACATGTCAAATTCTTCTCGTTTGGAAACAGACCGATATGCACAAGACTCGTCGAAGTCCGGTACCCATCTAATTTCCATGTACTTTTGTACATGTATAGTTCTGTCTTATCAACGTGTAATACTAATGGATGAAACCTGAATGCTACCAAAATAACGCTGGCTGTTTTTAACTCTTATTTTTATTCTTGGACAAGGAAAAGACAAAGAAGCAAAGGTTGGGGAAAACTAAGTTCATTTTGGAGGGTCAACTGTGGTATAAGCCTAGTCACTTTGGTATACTTTATAGCACCCTGACAGACATACACATCAGTATCAAAACAAAGCTGCTTCTCCAATCCATCAATCAACCCTTTTGATTATGTACAGCGCCCTCAATAATGAATGCACGTCTTGAATAGGATGTTCAATTTGTACCGAATACCTCGCTTACAAGGTCTGCCTATACGGAGGTTTTATTAGATAACGATTCCAACATTCGTTGGCGGGGTGCTATCCCGTATAGTACCAAAGACCCACAACCCCCCCCCAAAAAAAATGAATTGAGGGCCGACAAAAAATAGCAGGTGTGCCCTGAATGCATGCTTTATTCATAACTGAACAGTTGGTTTTGGCACCCATGAGTGGAATTGGCCCGGGTAACGCTGGCGCATAGGGCTTACGGGTTTCCTACCTCCATGTGGGTAAATGCATGTAGTTAATCTTGCCCTGGGTGTAACATTATGCGAGGTTAAAGTTCATCGTCATACATCCTGATCGTCGGTATGAAAACAAAAGCCTGCTACTATCTAGTCTGGTAAATCGAACGGGCATGTCCAACAAGCAGTCTCAAGCGGAAGCACTCAGCGCACGACAAGACAAGAGAGATAATCTCAAAAAAAAAAAAACTTCAAGTACTTCCAGTCGATCGGCGGTCGGCTCGCCCATCCATTGCCGATCGAATCCCATTCCACTGCGGGGCCGAGGGCCGGTAGGTATGGCGTGCCATTGCGGCGTGCGCGGGTTGGCCGGGGCAGCGATCTACAAGCCAACTGTTTGGACAGACTATGCGTGCATCACTAACGCGGATTAAACAGGCGAAATGTTTCGCTGATTGTTTAACCAGCTTGGGAGCGGAAACCCCGCTTCGATTGGGCGGTGGTTGGAGCGAGCGAAGACCGCCAGCGTAATTTGTCCCCAGACTGGCCCACCTTACTCGGCCGTCTGATGCGGGAACAGAACGGCTCACAACGAGGGGTCTGTTGCAACGCAACACAGCCGGACCGTGACCTGTCGGCCCTGGTCAAGTTGTCACTTAACTGTACCTCATCATGCGATCCGGGGGAAGTGATTAAGGGAAAGGAAACGGTCATTAACCATCCCAGCAGAAGCCAAGGCTCACTCTCTGGAGTTGGACAAACCTACAAAGCGGAATGGTAAATCAATGCAACGCCACCTAAGAAATCTAGATTACTTGTAGCTCTGCGATGAATTATTGGTACCTGGATTCAGCTAAGACACTCATGCTTACCATAAACCACTTAAGGGACTTGAATTTTCGATTTTTTTTTTCTTTAGAGAAGCCGTGCCCTGATATATGCGGCCTTATTATTCATTCTGTCGGTAGCACCTTGGCCAGGAACACGCAGCTGCGGTACTATCCAAATGGAAAGTAATGGACTCTCAGTGTAACCTTTCCTAAAAACGCCCAAGAATCTCCCAACGATTCTTTGTTGCAAAATAAATGTTTGTTTTTTTCAGAATTAATTGTTGAGGCGAAATTCAGAAACCGCTAGCGGAATCTTTAATTACTAAGACTTAGGCCTATGTCAAGATTTGACAGTCGTACTGTACAAAAAATTTAGAGTCAATCACAGAAATTATGTTTGGATTTTGGCAAGCTTCAAAATATTTCATAAAAGCTACATTAATGATAAAATGTAGAAATCGGGGTCCCTTTGAAATGGCGCTACAGTTGAACAATATGCTGTGTCTATAAATAAGCAGTTACATACTTTTTCAATCCTTTACTTCATGGACAAAAGGCCGCAGTAACTTAAATACTAATATTAAGTAGTAAATGAGGTAATGTATTAACTCCATGAAGATAATTTCCAGGGAGGGGCAGATCATTAACGGAGCGCCGTAGCTTCACCGCGGCCCATTCCGAACGATAGTCTAATAACGTTTTCGTGTAAGGAAAGATTCGTCTGCCAATTAGAGCTGTTGGGAAGAAAAGAAAGAGACTCTGACTGCAGATTGGTTGATAAGTGTCTGCTGATTGTATCGCGTTTCAGGTAGATGACCGCTGATTCGTCACAGTCTGGAGGTGAAGATGCGGATGTCTTGCATAATTATACTTAATGATGCAGCGACCTGCGTATCATTGGGCGAAGTTTGTTCTTCCGACTATAATCAAAATGCGTGCAAGAAATAATTCTGATGTACAAAGCGGATACTCTCGTGGCAGGGGATTTATTTTATGTGGCTGGAAAGGAGATGCGGGAAGAAACCGCTCCTCCAAGACCATATTCGACCAGGAAGTACAATAAACTAGGTTTCGACGAAATCCTTTCATCGAACGCATTCTAAGTCCAATGAACTGTTCACTACCATACTCTTTAGGCAACAGTGCAGCGGTTGGTAAAGCTTGTCGCAGATGTCAGAGCTTTTTAATGTGCGAGACAGTTGTCGACAGGCTATCAAAAAGGGGAAATGGTAACGGTCAAGATAGCGTGCATGAGCATGGGCACAAAACACTCAGTGTCAGCTCTACTATTCATATTTCCGGCGTTCTCAAACTGCCAAACATTGTCACTGCAGGCCAAAGGATGACAATCACCTCGTTTCTGCCATGCTCTTTTAACACCCCCCCGTTCTCTCATAAGGGAGGCTTACGTGTACATTACACACCGAGGCAAACATCTCGATAGATCAACCCTTGTCTCGGGTCATCCAAAGGTCTGGAAAGACATCACCCTCCTCTCGTGAGAAGGAATCTCTCGGATAAGATGCATTTTTCCCCGATACCGGTAAACACACAGCCCGGGCTTGTGCATCGCACTGTTCGATACAAATTGAGGCAGGATGCCTCCGTAATGCAATCACAGGTTAATTCCAGGGTCGACGTGCATGCACTCTGCCTCGGTGTAGCCGGAACCACCACCCCAACCCCCCCCTTTCCCTTGCCAGATGAGCTTGAATAATTTCATTAGACTGTCCGGCCCGGCAGTGGTGGTGCATGGACGGATGGACGGCAGGGCATGGTAGAGCATGCACCGGGAACGCAACTGCATGTATTTCGAACGGGAGCGGGTAACAGAAGCAGTGACGCATCGTTGACGGTGGTTCGTCTTGTGAATCTTTGGCAGATGGTCTTCCTCAACGGGAGAGCTTCCATCCAGAGTGATGATGCCAGCTACAAGCACCAGAACTGCAGTGGATGGATGGATGTCTTTCTCCTTTGAATGTCATCAACCACGAATGATCTGACACTCACTGTGTCAGGACAAGGTGGTTCTTTCTCAGCTATAAGCAAAGTTAAGTAGAACTTTGCATATGATCAGTTTGAAATCCCGATTAAATACAACTACATCAACATTACTACATTGGACAAGTAGGGATTAAGGAGTGATGTGACAGAGAAATGAGGTCACAATGTGATTTTTATGTGATATGATTTCATTGTAATCCCTTTAAGTATTTAAACACGATGCAACGATACAAGAATAAAACAGAACAAAATTTTGGAACTACCACAGAGGGAAAGGCAAAGGGAAACTAATATTCTAACGGCTCTCCGGAGAAGTAGACAACGACTGTTTCCTGCAATAAAGATTCAAACGAACAGTTCAGCCGAATTAGGCATATCGCAGTAGACCGATTGCGCCCAGTAAGTCACGTGACCCATATCAAGCACCAACAAACATGAGTATCTCCCATAGCAAAGGGGGTCATAAATGTCATTCACCAACAATGAAACTGGCAGCCTGCAGAGTATACTACTGATGTGCTGAGTGCTATACCGAAAATCGGCTTTGGTTTTGGTATAAACAACGCTTAAAAACACACATTGCTGTGAGAGGACGCCATGCATGGTTATTGACAGTTTATAACCACTATAGGCCAAGTGACGGGCGTAATCTGTCTATTAAATCCGTTCATTTCTCATTTGGGTTCTCTCGAAGAAATATTGTGAACAGAAACTGCATCACATTTAATTCGATTTTGAGTGCAGGCTTTGGCATGTTTTTCACATGTCGTATCCTTGTGAGAATGCTGCCAAATCTGGAAAGGGAACAGAAAACCAACCAACACACATACTTTTTTCTTCCAAGATGGAAATCAATCCGTTTGAAAACGACTGCCAGATCTTAAACCGCCGTTCTCTGAAAAGTGCTCGAATCAAGGTGAAGATAACGCGTCTCGATCAAAGCAAGCTGAGAGATGGAGCATTAGATGATTCGTCAGGTCTCTCGGCAGAGCGGATTTTTTTTATATCCGAAAATGGATCCACAAGCACACTCGGAAGTGGCTTTCGTTTAGAACGTCCTCAAGCACCAATCTGCTAATTGCCTCTACCCACAGTCTTGGCGAATCCTTCGGTGTCGCAGCTCGTGGCCTTTCCAAGATTATCTGTGTAATCGGCTCTCGAGCGCTGTCTTGCCATTTGGCACGCGCCTCTTATAAGGATTTTACGAAGTCTTCCCTTCCATGGTATTTTTCGGGGGGGGCGCGGTGGCTTTTAACTTCTCCCGATCCATCATGTTATCTTGTCGTCTGCAATGTATTCTACTCAGTGCTGACAATATTGCGGTTACTGTCTTGTGATTCACCCAAAATTACAGATGCAATTGGTAAACGAGCGGGTTTTTGCAGTATAAGGCATTCTAAGAGCACTTAGAAAGACTGTCACACTTTTTTCAAGGGGACATCGAAAGGACCAAGCTGTTTGGTGAAGCCAGCGTTCGTTCTAACTATTTTAAATCATGTACACTCTCAATGTTCATTCTACGCTCTACAATGTACAAACAAGTATTGTTTCGATTATGTTGTGTTGATTTCCCGACGTCGGTCAGAATATCAACACTTTACAGGGGCAAATCTTTTCAACGTGAATGTCAATTTTAACCCCCGGTTGTCGTAACTTTACGCCATCCATTAATTTTTTTCTGCCGACGGAATTTCATCCATAGGAATTTGTGATTAAAAAATGTTTGATGTTTGAAGGTAAACAAAGGTTCCACGCACAGTTCTTGACAATCAGTCTCTTGCAATTGGCATATATATTTATAAACAAACTTCTGTGCTCGTGTAACCCAGAAGTTATTTGTCTTTGGCACAGGTCAATAAAATAAGGCCAAAAAGTCTCCGGTTCCTGGTCAGCGTTCGCGTTGCCGTAGAACCTGTGCGTCGGCAAAAATAATAAAAAAAAACCTTATTTAGTATAAAACGACGCCCAAAAGCTGCCAAACTTGCTTAATCGACTGGAATGCTTTTACTGCGTAATTTTAATGTGTTTTCATGGGGTACCACAAAGTAATAAATGTACAGTAAAGGGGTCCCTCTGGTTCCCCACACATTTCGTAGGGACTCTTTTTCACATGACGTCTTTTGCGTATTATACATTTACATCTTGGAACGAGATGGTCAAACGAGATGGTCTTATGTCTTGTGTACATAAACAAGCTGAAAATGCTTTTAACAGTTAAAAAGTGTGGGGGCCAGTCTATTTTAGTGTTGGTAGCGGCCGGCGTTAGACGCGTATGCAGTCGCGATGGATATCGCGCGTTATACGTACCCCGGTATATCGTTTCCAGAAGAAAAGAGAGGGGAAAAAGCCGTGTGGCCGCACTACTTTTGGCGCCAGTTCCTGACCAGACACCGGAGACTTCTTCTTTGGCCTAAAGTTAGGGAAGTTCGCCATAACCTATTTGCCAATACAGATGAAGTCAGTTGTCCAGGTGTTTGGACCAATAAACTCGAGGAGCTTATAAAGAAGTGAAAAATGTCAACAACTTAAGAAAGTGAGACCACTGTACTTTCTCGCTTATTTAGTGTCTATCTACGCGTAAACATTAAACACGTTATTCTGTACATTCTTAATTTATAAAAGCGCCCATGCTGGTATTGTGAAGAATGGTCTGGTGTTTAGTACAAGTGTCAGAAAAAACTCAATAACTTCACATTATAAATAAACTTTATTCATCCATTAATCACTTTTGCCAATAATCTTTAACCTTAAGTGCTGCCTGATATCTTGATTTTATTTGGAGACTGCGGTGTCTACACATTTTCATGAATACCACACTGCAAAAAATCTGGCGATAAAAACTACAAGTTTGGGTGTTACCAGATAACCAAACCAAAATGTGTTACTTTAACACCGCACCGCTTGTGTTACTTTATACGCCTACAAGTGTTACAATGCAATGGAGTATGTTAAAAGTAACACCAACAGCTTTGAAATGACACCAAAAATGTCAACACTGGTTAAAAGGGTTGGCGTGGTCCTCTGATAACACCCATTTTTTGTTAAGAAACCCGACCCCCATGACCCCCCCCAAAAAAAACTGCATTTCGTGTGCTACACAGTCTGCATAATCGGCAAGTTGTTAACATTGACAAAAGACTAAAGTATTAATTTCCAACATACCTCAACAACTTCCGCCCAAAGGTTGGTCAAAATTGACCAAACTTTTTCTTTTCATTGTCTACAACCGATATTTTAACATTTTGGCAGCGAATTAAAGCAAATATGTGACCAACTTTTACAAACGAGACGATTTAGATGTCAGATTGGCGAAAGCAGTAACACGCGTGTTGAGTTTGCCCCTGTCCGCAATTCGATACCAACAGACAACTCTTGTAGTAATCGATGAACGACTGCATTTAAGATACACTTCTGAAGAGGTGGTGTGATTTAATTCTGCTCGTCCACAGTATAGCAATTTCACTTGTGTGATTGTGATGGTAACTGCACGGGAACATGCCTCTTTGTTCTACTCTCAATTCCGTGATAAAAGCCGGCGGCACTGCCTTTTTCTTTAGCACGATTCTGGAATGTATAGGGCACTACTGTGATTGTATGGCCCCAAAGGGTATCGATCACTGTATGTCTGGAATCGTATTTCACAAAAGAGTCGATAGCAGAAAATACTATACACTTAAGCTGAAACTGCGGGAGCGTGTGTTTTACTCAGGGCGACAGCGAGTAACTTTCGTTATAAGGAGTTTCCAATATCTTTTAAAGAGGAATTGTAAATTACATGCAAATCAGGTTTATACGCCATGTAGTCTTTTACTGCTACATTTGGGGTGCAATGGACTTTATAATATAATTAAACAAGATCAAAGCGACAGTTTTATCCATTAATAAGCCATATTAATCGGAATTAACAGAGCAATAAGTACACCCACGAAGTATTGATCGATTCCTTTTGTAAGCAATGAATCAAATAAGAATAAATATACATTAACATTGTGTTAATATGATACGCTAAAGTAAATTATATTGCTTTTTGTAAATGAGTCTTTTAATTGTTTACATTGCTGTATGTGCAACCTGTGCATTGCCCTTCTAGCGCAGGACTCTCATTCTATTGCGGTAATTGTTTAAGTTTATTAAATTACGCCAAATGGCGTCTGCAACGACCTCAGTCATTTTTCCACCAGCGAAAAACTAGGCCGAGTGCAAAAGAGACCGATTTGCAACAGACGACTTGGCGGCATGGGTCAACAAGCCCGTGTATAGGTCAGGGGCGGATCCGGAGGGGGCTACGAGAGCTGTCCCCATCCCCATTCCTCCAAAACCGTGAGCGTTTTTTTTTTTTTTAAGAATGAGAGACAGGTGATTTGTGGCCTATTTCTTTTCCCTTCCTTCCAAAAAGCGTGTAAAAAGCCCCCCAAATGTAGCCTCACCCCTTAGAAGGCCAAAAAATGTTACATGTGAAAAAAATGATCCAAATTGTTTGCCCCCCCCAGAAAGAAGCCCCCCCCCGGAAACTTTGGTTCAGGATCTGCCCAGTTGATCGAGGTACAAGAACTTTACGAAACTGTACACAATAAAACCTTCCACTAATAAATTTTGATTTATGTGTGCATGCACATAAATGAAATGTAGAGGCAAAAGCCTTGGGCAGCCCATTGAAAATGTACAGGGGAACAAATTTACACGTCATTTTCTCTCAGTTTCTGCACTTTTTTCACTTTCGTCTTCAGAAAACCCTCTGAAATTATTGTAGCTATTAATTTCTGGTGTGAAAGGAATTTTGGGAGAGCAAAAAAACTTGAAAAGTTTCGTTCGTTTGAAGCGCACGATAGCGGAAGATATCAGTAGGGTTCCATTCCGTGTGAGCTATAAAACACTTTGTGCTATACGTCAGGGTACCATCGACCATTCTCGGTCGACGACGACCGTGGACAGCCGGGCGCGAGGGAACAACCCAACCCAGTCTGAAGCTAGCCCACAATTAACCCTGCATCCAGCCCGTGATTCAGCGTAGTACGAGTGGTGCATGCATAGTACCCTGACGTACCAATTATTGAATTGGACATGGTCGGAAAGGAGCCCTGTTAATTTCATCTGACCTCGTGCGCACGGGGAGAAAGCAAAGACCTTTTTTCTTTAAATATTTATCTAGTCCAGTTTAAAATCCTTTTAGACCAGAAAGTAATAACTATAATGATTTCAGAGGGTTTTCCGAGGACGAAAGTGAAAAAAGTGCAGAGGCTGAGAGAAAATGACGTTGAAATCTTTGCCCCTGTACATTTTCAGGGGGCCGCTGAAGTTTGTTGCCTCCAAGCGCCATTTATGCGCATGCGCACATAAATTAGAATTATTAGTGGAAGGGCTATGCATATGCATTGTCATGATCAACTTCAGAGACACGTACAATAAACCATACATAGTGTATAGAATTACAGGAAATTATTGTTCAGATATTAATAAATACTACTTGAAACCTGGCACTTTCATAATTGTCGATACACAACTTGATCTTTTAAAATGTTTTAATGGGGGGGGTATCAAAAATACGTTCACGAAAAGCACTTTGCCGACGATACACACAAACTTCCCTGTGTTCGTGAATGACGACTGCTATTTTGGGCGTGTGAGCCCAATGGTTTCACCGAATTCTATTGAATTGCGTGTGTAGGGTTTATCTACAGGCCATCAACCATCAGCAACATTTTGTGTAAGCGCCAAATTTTCCCTCATGTTCGGAGAGTATAGCTTTTTAATAAGATCCAACACCGCCGATGGATGTTGATAACGGGGCACCCAGTTCTTTTTCTCCTTTCTTCAGACGGTGAGCAAATTAAAATGCACAGCGGTTTGGCGCGATATACTAAGTCTAGTGCGAACTGTCCGCCAGTCCGTCAGTATGCACAGCGTCGGTGACTTCGTTGAATACGCTTATGCGTGGCTGGTTCCCGCTGAGTTTTGCACTGCAGGTCCACCCACTGTTAAAAGGGGAACAGGAATAGACCGCAACATCTTTTCAACGGAGTTCTCTCGTCTTTATTTTCCTTTCTTTTTCAACATGGCGCACCAATAGTGGCCGTGACTCCGCAGAATCACAACGACGAAATTCGACTGGTTCACGATAGCAGTCGATCATCTTGCATTTTGCCATAAAATGAAAGCCCCCTCGAAAATGTTTACTCTCATTAAAAAAATGCCAAACTTTTGTACAAAGAGAAGTTGTGTGATTCTGTGCAGAACTCCAGTCAGAGTCTGACGCAAGACCAGTAAAACAAAAGCGAACCCACTAGGAATAGGTTATCACAGGGATGGACACGGCACGGCACAGATTGTCAAAAAGGGATTAAAGGCGACAGTGAATCTGGTGCAAACCCGGGTTGTCACCAGGGAAATATTGGTCTTCTGGGGAGGTAAATATTTATGCCAAAATGTCTCCAACTGTGTGCTCGCCGAGTTATTTATTGGCGCTGGGTTTTTTAAGTACGAGCTAGGTGGGCCATGAACTAAGGGGCACGTATTAGCTCTATGGTATAACAAATTTAAATAGAGTAATTGTAAAAGCACCCTTTTATTCCCTTTTCCCTTGTTTTAAAAATATTTTTATATTTAAACTTTTTAAAGATAAACTTACCGCCAGTTGGGTTTGTCTACTGAGAACAACTTTGTAACGAGTATACAAAATTTAGTGTGAATACAGCTACAACGCCCTCACTTGTCCGGAAAGGCATGGGAACTAAAAAATGTACTCCTCGCGGTTAATGTAAGCATGTTTTCATATATTACAGAGTGGCAGAGAGGTGCACAAATAATTATGTTCCCTTTAAATTCATCTCATATGGAAGTTCTTTAAGAGGGTTATTTTCAATAAAGGGAAAACTGAAGTGGACCCAAGCCAATTGGAGCCTCTGCAACTCCCCCGAAGAAGTCAAATCTCTTCTAATTGGAGACCTGCTGGTGAGCAACATGATAACACGGGGAGAGAGATGCGGGCGAAAGGTTGTGGAGAGGACACAACCTCCTCAACGCCCACCCTGACCCCGTGTTTCGCTTCCTCGTGCTCAAATCAATCAATTATTCGGTGTGCAAGTATTTTAAGTGCCTGACAAGTGGGTTATGGTGCACACCGACGAGGAGGCGCATCAATCGCTTGCAACAATAGTTCTTTTCTTTTTAATGAATGTTTGGGCGCTTTAGAGAACATTAAATACATGCAACACAGAGCACAACTTGTCATAATCGTCAGCGACATGTGGCATCTTGATGGAATGCTTCAGGTTGACACAAAGTGATGCAGCCAAGTTTCTGAAGCCGAGGTTTGGGAACCAGTCTAATTTGGCAAAAGAATGTTTGAGAGCATAGCGTCTGCTCTTTTGGCGACACAGTCGTGTTTTTCGCACAAGTGACTACTAAAACTACGGTTGGCCGTCAGGAAAAAGTAAAAAAAATCATAAAGTGTTAAAAAATCCCACACAGCTATCACAGTTCCAGATAATAATACACATACTACTAAATACTAAGTGAAAATACAACCCTATTTAAAATTAATGGGACAATTGTCCAATTTGAACGAATTGGAGGTAAAATCAGAAACCAACCAAAAGATGATCATTAGTCTGCAAACTTTGGCCGCCCATACAAGTTGTTGGCAAAATGGAAGTGGTATATTGGCACTTACCCGTTTAAACAACCGTGTTTTGATCACAGTTTTGACATAAACACTCTAATTCAACTCGCAGGTCATAGACACGCTGAAACTTCTGGACAAATTAACTCATCTCGCGACCGAGCAAAAGAAAGCTTTGGCGGTTGCTTTGAAAATTGGCGGTGCTCAGTCGATCCATTGTAATGTAAGAATGAACGCTGATTTAAAAAAAGCCTTTGTTGCGCAAATCAAAGCTCATAATTTCTCCTTTCAGATTACCATTGCTCCAATACACCCAGCAGACGCACTGAAGTTAAACCTGCAACACTGCATGGAGGTTCCAGCAAAACATCAGCTTTTAAGCACTCAATTATGTGCACATGAAATGTGAGGGTCGCCATTTAAATTAAAGCCGGTGTTCCCGATTGTGAGAGCGGGGTTTTATGTTCCCAGGCTTTTTGACAAATAAGCATACAATCCCCGTATTAAGCACGGGCTCTTGGCCAGACTCAAGGCTTGGAAGGCTGCATCATTGAGACGAGGTAATGAACCGATGCAAAGTCGTAGAACAGTTTCTGTGAGGGAAAGTGAGCCAGATACAACATGTTCTAATGCACTCCCTGAGAGGTAAATCCGCAAGAAATTAAATTTGAGGATTATAAATAAAGACACCGAATTCACAACGGGTCGTTTCCTCCTTAGAAAACTGTGAAAGGATGCGAGTACTTTGCAGACTATAAATAAAGACACCGAATTCACAACGGGTCGTTTCCTCCTTAGAAAACTGTGAAAGGATGCGAGTACTTTGCAGACTGCATGGACAGATTAGCAAACAAGACGCAAAATTGGAAAAACCATGGCGGGAACTTAACAAAAGTAATCGACAACAGTACATCGACCACCATTTGCCAAGTTTTTTTGTACCAAACGTGTTGCTTCAGCGAGTCAGACAGAAAATGAACAACTTGCCGTAAAAGCCTGCATGGATTTTGTGCCTCAAAGGCAACTTCCGTTCAAAACACTAAATCCTTCTTTGATCCAGCCACTTACCCGAGCATTTATCCACCTGTGAGGGAAAAACTCACCCCTTTCTGACAAGCAAGGGTATTTCACACAAATCCAGGGACGTGAGGTAAATGGAATTCCCGGTAAACGTGAAGTGTACTGTGCTTTCCGTGACTATTACTTGAGTTTGTCGTGTCTCACACCATAATATTGCGTTCATCGTGGAGACTTTGCCAAGCGATCAGATATCTAGAATTTAATGTCGGTGGTTCAATTTCCCAGTCAGGCGTGAAGTATGTTATATGAATGATGAAAAAACAGGCTTGCAGGTATGAAGGCCTATCAACCCCGTTTTGCGCCGTTCGAAATCGACGCGAATGTGAAAAGTGCCGGCGCGCCAATTTTCTTGGCCCGTGCCGCCCGGGGCGGGATATCGATCGGATTTACAGGGGGCGATGGCTGTGTCTGCACCTTTGGCTCTGCCAGTATGTGTGGTGTACATGAATATATATATAATGTAGGTCTGTGCCGATCACGGTCGTTTGAACGACTACATGCAGGTACTTTTATCAAACAGGTGTATAATATATTATTCACCTGTACGGTACAGCACAAGCTGCCGCGTGTGTATCGTAACCGAGGTGAGAAAATGATAACGAGGCACATATTTCTACCCCCCAACATCGGCGTCGGCCGTCAGGTTTTTGTTTACATCAACCACAGTGACCAATGATCTCTGGCGGCCGAAAATTCCGGAGCTAGGAAAGGAAAAATACACACATCGCCAACTTGAACAAACCACTTGTTGGATAACTACATAATTCTCCCCGTTGTTTATTTGTTTTGGAATATGATGGCACAATTTTTGTATATACCCGTTATGCACACAATATGCCCATATTGTTCACTGGGTGCAGTCAATGCATTGTGGGATTAACGTTCCTGTTTTCTTTTGCCTGTTTTTGATGACATGCAAAACACCCTTACAGAGTGTATCATCAACAGAGATTGCCAATTCGTGCGTTGAAACAAAATATTATTCCAATTTCCAGTGACCACCTGTGGACAAAAACCCGATGAGCAGTCATCGACAATACTATCGATTATCCTTGACCTATCACCTATTGTTTATATGTACCTCTCTATTGCATGCTTTTGCGTGTGTTACCTAAGAGTCACTGGTGCACTGTAATTTGTTTCAGCAGACTGATGTTTTCTTGCGCAGGCGTACAGTCCTCCAGCGAATTGCACCGTAGATATTCCACTGAACTATAGAGATGGGAACTATCCATGGGTGATTTCTTTAGGTGAAAATGGAGCCTCTGCGGTGTAAAGATACCATCTTGGGGGTTGAAAATTTTCGACAGGGAAAACATTTTCCAAACTGCAAGTTACAGTGTCATTTCTCCAGTGTGTTTTTTTAAATATCTCTTTTGAGTGTGCTACAGGCTTTGCTTTTGATTGATGGGTCGATCCGGTTGCGTTACTACGGTCACGTAGTCATGGTGTTGTGTTGGCATTCATGATTAGCGGGTTTTCAATGTGGCTAATGCGGCCTGTCGGTTTGTGTACATGGGAGAACTTCGAATGATGGTCGCGTGTCCATGGGCAAGCACTTTACTGCTCAATTATTTTGTTCCGTGAGCAAATATTTATTTTTAATGACATATACAATTTTGTACACGCCCATCGACAATGCTTGAGGTTCAGGATTTTAATTACACCTCCAACGTAGTAGAAAGTTGAAAAATGGACGGCCATTAGACGTGACGGAAGGTGGAGCATAATTATTAGGTGTCAGCACGTCGACTACTGAAAACAACAAAACAAAACTCAGCCATCTTCTAAACAACACAGGTCCACCTGTCAGTGTCAAGCTTGCTGTACCTGTCATGCGGGCTGTGATGACTGTTGCACAAACAGTAACATGGCTAGTAATTTCTACTTTTCTACTTACCTCCTCCGTTCTTGTAGCAGAGATAGGGGAAGCGCCACACGTTGCCCAGACCGATGGCGTAGCCAATGCAGGCGAACACGAAGTCCACGTTGTGGGACCACGTCTCCCGCTTGCCACCAGGTGGGTCGGGGGCCTCCGCCTCCTGTACCTCTTCCAGGGCATCCCGCGTTCCCGGCTCCTTGCCGTCCCCTAAGACGTGATCCACGGCGTTGCAGTTGCCGTCCTTGTCTTTGAGGGGCACGCTCTCGCCGCGGTCCTGGCCGCTTCGGCCCAGCGAGTTCTGGTGCGGGTCCGCCACGACCGACATGTTGCTTGCGCGAATGTTAGTATAGTTTTTGATTGGGAAATTAAGGTTTCTCTTGTCCCGATGATGTCCCTTCTCACAAGCCTCAAACAGTAAGTGACAGCGGAACCAAGAAATAATTTCTGTTCAAAGCGCGGCCTCCCAGTAGGCCTCTGCGGGTACGCAAGGCCTGGCAAACGCACGGCCGATGTACGGTACTACAGTGGCAACACTGTGTAAACACCGCAGGTGGATTTACGAGAACCCGGCGAGGTTGTGGATGAAAAGTACTCTAAACCCCTCCTGGGGTACTGGTCATTACCTCCCAGGCTCGGCACACATTCACTGACAACTGCGACACCAACGGGCTGCTTCCACTGCGATTTTGGGCTCCCCTCGACACGCCCAGTCCTTGGGGCTTATAACAGTTGCTTGCTTGCTAGTTACTCCCGGTGGTCGCTCGATCAGAGCAGATGAAGACCTTTCGGCTTTACTGACAGCTTGGGGAGCTAGAGGACATGTCATCAACTGAGATACACGCTACTCGTCACCGCTCACTGCTGTCGACTCGATCTTTTTACTCGTGGAGCGTTGATGAGGCGATACGATATACCATTGGTAACCGATTTAGGTGTACGTACGTACATCATGTACCGGTACATCAATTGCCAAGAGGACATGTGTCCACGCGCGCCTGACTAGCCTGGCAGCCAACACTGATTGGACAGCGTCAAAATGGAAACACCTCCAGCAATATCAGACTATCAGCGCGAACAGCATTCACCACACACCACGTAACGACGGCCACTATGCAGTATGCCGTGCTACAAAGATGCACCACTGAGCCGTGCATGCGCTGCGTGCAAACTCCGAGGTAACTGTTTCAAAATGTGACTGCGCCGAAGCCTCGCAGCTGGCCACGGGACCACTACCGGAATCTCGCTCACCAATAACTACGCTTGGTTGGGTGTCTTGACATGAACGGGCATAATCACCGAAGAAGGGAATTAGTCGAAATTCTTCCTGCGCCCGGACCTTTTTTCCCCAAGTGAGGAGGAGGGGGTCGTTGTCACACTTCTTTGGTGAATTTTCAAGGCAATGAACCCCAGATTTTTGCAGGAATGACCTTGAATGAACAAAAGGCAAACTGTGCAAACACGAAAGGCCTTTGGGCACATGTGACGACATTGTCGTGGGCTTTGAAAAGAGTTCACCACAGGTATACGCTGAGGCTTAAGCCCGTTACATTATTTCCGGCAGGTCTCCAAGGGCCCCGGGGTTTTTCGTAGTTCGCAGAGGTCCGATGTTTGTTTTTATTAGAGAGCAGGGCAAAGTCTTGGTAGCCCCATCGAAGGTGTTCCGACATGTGTTCTTGTTGTGCTTGTGCAAATTAAAGCGTATGAACTCTCATTGCTAGTTCAGTTAAATGACAATAGGGTGTCCCTTGGTCGAGACAGAAAAAGGGCTAGAGCAGATCGTTACAGAACAGAAATATTTCGCATTTAATTCAGAATTGCCCCTTGTCTACTTTAACCTGCATTCTGATGTTGCATAAATCTTGTGGAGCGAGAGAATCCAGAAAAGGGTGTGGATTGACGTGTATGTGGTTAAAAGAATTAAAAACAGTTATTCACAGCATGTTTTTTTTTCAAACGTGCGCGTTGGTCATATTACGGTGGCTTTCAAGTGACACCGCAATTTGCTAATATTGACGTCCACGTTCACGATTTGAGGTGTCTTTTTGAAGCCACCGTATCATAGTTAACAGAATGTTTCTAATAGCTGGCTGGCTCGATTATCCTCGACCAACAAGCTTGCTGATTGGTCAATTGTAGCTTGCTGCTAGGCTGGCTGGTTTCTCGTTACGCTTGTTATAGGCTTGCTTGCTTGCCGGCCTCCCTATAGGCCTATAATGAATACCTTTGTATCAAAGTTACCAGCAAATTATCCCAGCCAATCAAGTCGCTTACACACACTTCTTAAAGGGTAACCGCAATTGTTTCATAGACACGATGTTCCTGCAACTCTGCACTCTTCTTCAATGTATAAACACTCTTTTACACTCCCGTTAGCTCAAATGCACTGAAAGGTGCACTTTTTAAACACTTGAAATTATGCACGCTTTCCTGGACAACCGAGGGCGCTGTCTTTGTGATGTCATCCAAAATATATATTCATTGCATAGGATTTTCTATTAAAATTGTAAACCCAGAATTTACTTACTGAAAACCTTTTGAGAAAGGCACAGGTGCCCACTTATTGCTGTTCACACAAATGCCAATTAATTAGCAAAGAAGAGAGAATTAAGCCAAGTAAATCCTACCAAAATGCACGACTTTTTGTGCACAAACGAATGTAACATTTAGGCTTTCTTCCTGTGAAGACATCACAGTTTCGCTCATGAATATGGAAATACCATTAAAAAGCATAAAACCCCAAAAGGCAGCAAAATACCCTTTGAAATAGTGAAACAAAAGTTGCAAATAATAAGGTTAACTGAGACACAGATTGCATTTTGAAAGTTTGTATTAAAACAAAAAAATCATTGCAGCTACCCTTTTGCTACAAAATCAGGGCCAAAAGGTTGCGTGGTTCACACTTCCATGATTCAATTTACGTGTTACAACTGCAATTACGGGGGCAGTCTATCCTCGTACCGACCCAAGTTGAATTCGACGCGAGGTAATAAAGCGCCCTCTTTTGCTCTTGCGGGGAGCCTTTATTCGTTTCCAACCCATTTCTACATTACTATGCGGTAGTTGCTCGTTCGCACGATTTTGTGAATAACACGTGTCCGCAGCGACATTTTCTCTTTACTTCAAGAAATATCGCTACGACCATACGACCAACTCCGGTCTATACCTGTCGGAACACTGGCAAGGATAGTCTCCTTGATCAACAACACTTTTAAGGAGGGGGGAGTGGACTTTTGCAGCTTACTTTCAACAGGCCATGAACATGTATAGTCTTTTTTAGAATTTGAATTTATGGAGACCGTCCCCAAATGTGAAGATCGGGAGAAATGTTCCTCCATCTGTTCCGCCTGTGATTCAATTACGGGCCTCTCGCATCATTGGACGTAATTGACGAAAACTTTGTCGAGAAATGAGCTAGGTGAGCAGCCTGATTGGATCGGGAATTGATTTGGATGCGGACAGCTGATCCCAATTAAGGTGGAGGGACGCCACTCAATTGAGTGCAAATCGTCCTGCTCGCTTCGAAAACGTGATGACGTGTGCGCCGTAGACGTCACTGCAGCCGTCACAATTTTGGCAGATATCTGAAGCAGATCATTGACGGGCGGCATGAATGAAAGAGCGCAGCGCGCATGGTGTGGCGCAGAAGCAGTCGATGATCCACTCGATGTGATATTATGACGCAGTTTGGTGGCCAATTTCCGTCGGCACTCAGTCAGAAATCCGAGAGGCTGGATGGCGACGCCGTCTTGCGGATTCATGTCACAATTGTTCCGTTACATTATTTTTGTCTGATCAAAGTCGGTATTCAATATAGTTTGGTGTTTTATACCGATCGTGAAACTTCATCAGTTTTGCATCGTATTTTAAACGGGCAAGCAAACGTCCTGGTTCAACTTTTTAACATCTTGGTTCAACTCTCAACCATCTTCTTCAGCTTTTCAGACTTTTATTCAAACGCTGCGGTTCAATGTGCGCTCGAGTTGCTTCCAAGAGTTGGCGCGGGTTGCCCATGCCCACAGTCTCGCTTGATACAAAGCACACACGTCAACAATTCAGGGTTGCCCCGTGGAAGGTAATCGAACGCACTCAAAAATTATAAAAAAAAATATGATGGGGTTAGGTTGGATAGTTGAATTAACTGAAAAAAAAAAGATTTAAAAAAACGCAACTGCTATCCGTCTCTTCTGGGAAAGACATTTTAGTGGGCGTGAAAACAAATTCCATACGACTCCAGTTGAAGAGTTGTCGTCGATGCGCTGGAAAATGTCACGATCTAGCTTTCCTTGAGTCTTTCACTAAAAATAGATACGACGAGAGGCCTCGGTTTTTGCTTCTCTTGGTTTGTTCTATTTTTCTCTTTTAATCAACCCACTGTCTGGGCGTTTCTAGAGATTAGGTTGCTCCTTGAGCCCACCCTTCAAGTGAAATGTAACACATAAACATCTCTTATAGACCCAGTGTAGCCCTGGGTAGGAGATGGTGTTTCTGTGCCCAGTATCGGACACCTACCCACGCTACCTGTATTCGACACAAGGACTTCCAACATGCCTGAGTGGTTCGAACTGATGAAGAATGAAGATTTGCTCCGATACGAGGTTTTCCAGGGTAAAGGGATTTTTTTCTGCTGGGTGATGTAGGCTCTCCATGAGCGGAAGGAACAAAAGAATAGGTAAAAACTCGGGATGGCAGAGAGGTAGATGGGTCGTAGGATCATGTGACCTACCGGTACATGTTTTTACCGAATCCCCCCTTAAAACGTCATTCCTGAAGTCCTCCCAACATCAAACGCAAAAGTGTTTACGTAAAGTGGCGAGGTCGCTGAGGAAAGAGTTAATGGAAATTCCCCGAAGTTAGCAATTCAAACAGCCGGGAGTAAGCATGGAGTAAGGCTGTGTAAGTACGCACGAAATATGCATCGTGCATGTCTTGTAGATTTCTGCAAAGCTGTGTTCAGAAATTAACGTCAGCTTCAGATTTTGGAAACAAAATGGCCGGTCATAACGGAGCGTGCTGGAACCTATGTCGCAACTCTCTCTATATACAGCTCTGGGCTTCTGTCGTGAGCAGTGCTACCTGGTGTCAGACAGCAACACCTTTTCGACAAACGCAAAAGAGGTAAAAATGAGAACCGAAAGGAGCTACTGTAGCGCTCTTGAAAGTAACTTTGATTTTAATGAGCAAGCATAACTCGACTTTAAAACATAGGCCTAAATGCGTTAATGTTGTGTCCAGTTCAGGCTTCGTTTCTGACACTGGAATCGGGTAAGTCTAGGATCATACTTGAACAGAAATTATACTTGGGTCGATCACATTAAGCTCGGGGGTTGTCAGGGGTTGTAATCAGGTGAAACCACAAATAAAGTCACAATGTGAACTGAATAAGTACTCCTCCGCATCCTAACAGAATTCCCAACGTCTGAAAATCTGTAATCAGATGAAACCTGAGACGAAGTCGAATTCAAGAAAAAATACTCCTCCGCACCCTAATAGAATTCCCAAAGTCTGAAAATGTTCGGTTCAAGAATCTTCACATCAATCATCACAGACAATTCCTTCAGTCGTTGAAACCCTCAGGCAAGAACGTCCCATTATCAAGGCCCTGTTGCAACGCACGAAAAGTGATCGAGATGCCAAAACATCAAACCCAAGTTCACACTCGCCTCGAAACTCAATCACTTGCGTCCACCTCGCCGCCCTGAAAAACAAACCACTACTCCGAACCCCTGACTTCCAAATTTTTAAAAATTTTCTCGAATATTTACCAACATGTTGTTTACGACTAAGTTTGATTTTCTGCCTCGCCGACAACCCAGATTTGTCTGGCACTAAACTGGAGAGTTACATAATATCAGAAACCGTCAAAGAGATACAGATCTTCCCACAGCTATGGTTAGGACATGACGTCCAGGTTTACCCTTCTTTTGCCGCAATTTGCTTTCTTCTTCTGGAAAACTCATTGAAACTACACAGAAGTGTCCGCTAAATCTGATTTCACGAGCTGCACAGTGGGTGCTCAAAAGCTTTGGGGGATCTTGGGGGATCGGTATTGGGTCGCCGAGTGGTTCCCGGGGCTGTTTTGCCAGGCTCGGGTGGTTTTTGATCCAGTCTCGGCACTAAAAGTTCGAGTTGAGTGATGCCGTCAGTCTGCCAGCGGAGACAGGTGGGCGGGCGGCATCCCTGTCACAAGGTGGAAACTCCCTGGTGGATACAGCTGGGTCATCAGCCCGGACAGCTGTATTATCGTTCATTAAAAGACTAAAGAGTTTTTTTCTGCAATTTTAATCTGGCTTTAAAGGGGGTGGAGTTCATTTTTATGGTTTTCTACACGCTCTAAGAAGGGGCAAAGGAAACAGTCTCAAACTATCGCCCTTCTCTCATTATATTTTTTAAAGAAAAATATTACCCCTTGGGGAAATGACCCCAATTGCTCCCTGGATCTGCCAAATGAATGGAACAGCTTGACACCAAACTTCAGTGGAACTTCAGTTTACCATTTCTCTGTTTTTTTTTTCCAGGATCGCTTGCTCTGAATTAAGTGCGTCAATTTCTGAACTATCTCTAGCAGTTTGAAGTCTCTTCAGTAAGTACTTATATAGAGGGCTTGCATGATTGTCATCTCAGCTGGCCAGTGCTTTTGTTCAACAGCTGGGTATGCATAAACGAGGTTTCTCAGTGGAACAAAAGAACTGCCCTCAAATATGGTTACCACGCAAAGCCTCTATATGCCCCTCCTCCGGGAAAATCGAAATATCAAACTGATACCGGTTTACTGAATGATCGCTAGCTGACGCTTCAAGATGTGGACGCCAGTAGCAGAATTAAAATGAAATTTCTGTGGGGGCACCTAGGGGTGCACGTGATTTTGCATGGGGGAATGGAAGCGAACTCAATTTTGGTTCGTACGTGTGTATGTTTCCAAGTTTCAAATCTGGGGGGAGGGGAACTTCGGGGTGGGGGAACTGCCGCCTGGGGGGGGGCACGTGGTTTAATATTCGCCACTGCAAGTGGCACTGTAGCCACCCATGGTCTAGGAAAAGCATGTGACAACTTTGTATTAAAAAGAACACTTTTGAACACTTTTGGTCTGCAATATACCATAGAGAAAAATTAATAGACAATTTTACATAAAATGAAATTGCCAGTGAGGTGGGTTCAAAATGTGCATGTTATATGCCGTCTGCGTACTAGCATGAGCATACCAAATTGGCCAAACATCCGTCATTCACCAGCTGAGAAACGTGGGGGTAAGATCCCCGACGACGTACAGGGGTCGATAGTCCAGTACGTGTCAGTATCCCGCGTTAATTTCATTTCATATCACCGTCATCATTATTTTAGACCAACGACCTATTTCGCAGCACGAACATTCAAGCAGTTTGTAAATTTGTCAAGAAGGCCTACCCTCCCACAAAGTGCTTCATTTGTGGCGCAAAGAAACTGTTGGTTGGGGTAATTCGAGATTCGTTCGCCTGGTCACGAACGTCACAGCACCATCCACACCGCGTCGGGATCGTCTCACACGCGTGCCTTCCCTGTCGGCGCTCGTCTTAGCTACCGACGCGGGTGGTTAAACCCTTATTCTGGCAGGAACCTGGACTTGAATTCCCCTCTCATTGACAGATAACAGCTTTAAAGTTTTCACAAATTCGTCAAATCCCGTTACGATACCCTGTCTGTTATTATTGAAACATTCTGTCTGAAGAGAAGTCAACGAAAACTCGGTGTCATTGATACTGACGAGTTGAATTTGAACAATGTCTCTCCGAGAAGTGCTTAGAAGGTATGGGATAAGCGCACAGAAAGGGTCATTTTTCTGTTTGAGGGACTGCTTCATTTTCCAATTTTAAATTATAAAATGAAGGGAGTGGGATTGCTAATGCCAAATGTAAAGTGCTGGCGATATTCCTGTAGTCAGAAATTGGGGGAAAGATGGCACAATGTCACCAGGGGAGTCCGGTGATATCATACCCCCCCCTCCCCTGGGATATCACACTGAATCTGCTACTTCCAGCCCGACTATTACTTGTACACCGCACTCTATTCAGTGACGAGTGATCTTTGTTTTGAGGCAGAAATCAGACTCAATTAAATAATCCATATGTGCCATCAATGTCACATTGGCAGAGTTGGAGGTGACCTCCAAGAACGTGGGTTTTGCAGGTGTAAAAGAAAATGAGTACCAAGGTAAAGTCATGTTCACCGGTATGAACTTTAATCTTGTCGGGAAAAACTGGTTGTCGCAAGGGAAGTAATAATAATGGCTTGGTTCAGGACTGTGCACCTCTTCATGTGGCAATGGTTTATTCAACTTTACTGCATAAGCTTCAAGCCGAAATTATGAAAAAAAAAACCACACTGGAGACAACCTAGGGCTGGCGACTTTTATTCGTAAACAATGGATGGATCGCTGCAGGGTGGCAAAAGTCATACAGCCGGGAAACAATCTGTCTGTTCCGCATGGTGCAGAACTTGAGCGGGGCATGAGCTACAAGTTTTCAACATTATCATAGACAACAACAAATCTTACTGAGCTAATTTAATCACTTGGGCAGGGCATTATTTCAAAATTTCAATTTCAAATGTTCAGCCACATGCCACAAATACCGATCCGCAAGGGTCCCTTGCACAGTACTGGGTGCAGCATTTCTGACACCTCAACCTTCTGTTTTTCAGCACTCCAGGGCGACATCCACAGAGTGATATCTGCAAATAACATCAAGTGCAGGCCATGAGGAGCAGCCCGGTTCAAGTTTAACACACGGTCCGCCTTTACACACTTCTCAGACTTCGCACGTGACTGTGTAGATCATAAATGGGTGAGAGAGTATTTAAACATTAGCCACAGGTGAGTAGAGGCACACTTGCCACTTAACCCATTAGCCAAGCCCGTGTATACAGATAGCCAGACCTGGGTTAAAAACACATTCCCTGGCATGACGAGGTTAAGAACATACCAACGAATGTAGAAAAATTGATATCTGTATGTTTAAAAACCCCACTGGACCCAACAGTCCTGCTTAACAGATCCTTCAGTCCACTCTTTAGAAAATAAAGGAACATTTTCCTCAGCGTATTTTTCTTTTCTTGGCGGGCACCGAGCCCGGGCGCGACTTCCGGCGTCGCCGGTCTCTCTTGCGGCTGTTGGTCTTCTTGTTGAGGCGGCCCAGGCTGACCCCTTGCCTGCGCTTGATCAGGGCGTGCTTCTCCACCAGGCTGGCCAGCTTGCCCTGCTCGGCCAGCATGGCCAGGAAGGTGCGGATGAAGGGGTCGTAGTTGTGGGAGCGGCGGCAGTCGTCCACCTGTGGAGGGCAGAGATTGTGTATGGGGGACATTCAAATAGGTGCATGCTCGGGGGGCTTTGCTTCATTGGCAACAGGAGCTTATTTCTACTACAGTTAAGCAGTGCTACATGAAACCATTTTGAAATTGGACAGGGGTCCGGTTATAAGACAGTAAACCAGAAACCTTATTTCAGGTTTACGTAGATTGGAAACCTTATTTCATGTTTATGCAGATTAGTGCCTAGAGGACACCAATCTGGGACATGACAAGAGTGGGGAGCCATGTTCCTTCCAGAGGAAAATGTAGGGAGGACATACCCCCTTCTGATTTGCATGCATGTGGCTCTGAGTATGCAAAACTATTTTTCAGCTTAATGTGCAAAACTAATGGTCATCTAAATGTAAACAACCAGTTTTATCTGAATATACACAACTAATTTTCAACTTAATGTTCACAACTAATTTTCGTCTGAATTTCCACAACTTAGTCTCATCTGAAGGTGCACAATGTCACGGTGTCTTCAAATGGGTACATGGTGGCAATGGTTCTGAGGTGTCTGTTAAATCTCACTGTCCCCATGGGGGGGGATCGTACCTTGAGTCCAGTGAACTTTTTCCAAATCCTGCACAAAGCATGCCGCAATGAGGTTCCCATTGATGTCAGCATGATCAGTCCAATACCCACGATCTGGGGGGGGGTTATTCAACGACCATGATGCACCTGTTCACGTACCTTGTACTTGTTCCTCTTCTCCTTCTCGTCCAGCAGTTTCTGTTCATAGACGTCAATCTCTGCCTCCACGCTCTTCAGGAGCTCCAACAGATCCTGCACAGGGCAAACGTAGTTTCGTCATTTACCGTGTTAAAACACAACACTGGCGTGGTCACATTATCTTTGACCTTTCCCTGACAACTTCTCTCCTATCATTTGGACCACGAGAAGCCTACTGAGCGCACTAGACAGAGTAATCATGAGAGGCAAATTAATCAACTTTTCCCACAACCTTTTTAATAATTAGTTTCTAATGACTTTTTCGGACCTCAAAGAGAGATTTCTCCATCAGATTCCTGTAATTTATAATTGGAGGTTTTTTTGTTTCTTTTGAGAGACACATGACTATTTTTCAATGCTTTGCAACGAACACTAGAAACCAGACCTACTTCAACTACGTTGACAACACTTTTAAAAACCATTTCGTCAATTTATACTTGCATTAGATTATCCCAACAGTGTGGAAAAAGTATTTGATGGAAACAACTGGGCTGAAGTTTGCCTAAATCATTCTGTAAATGAATGTACAAAAAGACAAGTGCACTTGTCAGCAAACTACTCTAGGATGTTGCTTACGTTTTGTGCAAAAGGTGGCTTGCCATGTTGGGAGAGAAGCGAGGAGGGGCTGGGTTGGGCTGGAGCAGGCTCCAGAAAAGTCCCCCCTTGTCTCAACGGATTGGAGTTGGTAGAGGCAGCTGACCCATCCCCTTCGATAAGTTTTACAGTCGATCGTCTTGTCTGCGCCATTCTCTCATGGGGCGATTTGACCGCGTTTGTGGAATGTTTAGTTTCCAGCTGGTCAGCAGCGATGGACGCCTGGAGCTTCTCTCTGGCGTCCGTGATGGTGCTGGCCTTCCAGCACCGGAACTTCAGCACCTTGGCAGTGTTGGGGCTGCTGGCCCGCGAGCCCGACACCGAGCAGACGGGCGAGTTGAAGGCGCTGCCCAGCTCCGAGGCCGTGTCTGTGCTGGTGCCGCTGGAGGACGCCGGGGAGGGGCTATCCTTGCTGTCGAACACCGTCTGGATGCTAAGCGGCCGGCACACGTCCCGCCCGGGGTTGTCCTCCATTTGCCTCCGGGGATCTCTGAACGTCACCCGCAGGGAGGATGACTCGCCCCTCTCCACGTCATCGAGAGAGGACTGTTTCTTCAAGATGCCCTCCATTCTGTAGCCTACCTCAGGTTGGGTGGCTATGCTGGGAGGCATCTCCTCGTCACTTTCGTCGTCCGTCAGGTAGTTACTCTCGGACTCGCTAGTGGAAGATGTGGAGGAAGCAGCTGAAACATCTTCATCTGACATGAGTGGCGATTTGGCATAATTGTGGTTGTCGAGTGCTGGCGGTAGCCTGGACAGCAAACATGTTGAAGCAGACAAAAACAAACCACATATGAATATGAATCTTATTAGAGAACCCAGGTCATTTCATTCATGGGGGGGATCGCTTTTTTTCATGTGCTGCACCTCATCTTTGGATCAATTTGTTGGCATGGTTACCATCTTCCCCCTCTCTCCTGCAGTTTAAGAAGGATCTGAAGACTCATCTCTTCAATGAGGCATTTAATTAATTTCTTTGTACATGTACTAGCGCCTTGAGCACCTTGGTGGATCTGTGCGCTCTATAAATCATCATTATTATTAAGATCTAAGCATGCAATGATGCCAGACCTTCAGAGTGTTCTGTCATTGTTAGGAAGATCTAATGCTGAGATGTCCAGTACGTTATAATACCCGGTAGCTTATAATAAAGCTCAAAACAGCTTGCTTTGCCCGAAGGTAGAACACTCATCTGTATCCATTTCAACGGTTATGCTATAAAAGGGTCACCGTCCACTCCAAGTGACAACATGAGAGGGTGTTTTTTCATAGCAACAGTACCTTAACCACTTCGTGCCGGGGCATTTTCCAATGTTGATGATGCTGGGCCGGCATGACTATCATTTTTTCCATTTTCAAAATGCTTCAAAAATTCATCATTTCATTTAACGGTTGTTTATAGCCGCACGAAGTAATCTTAAGGCACTATTCTAA
>NW_019091367.1:2099230-2114693 GCF_001949145.1 Acanthaster planci
GTTCGGAGACCCCGGCCACGCATATAAACCATACGTCTCCGATCCCGGAGTCCCCGGCAGGAAGTGGTTAAGTTGGGAACTCTTAGCACGCCCACACATTCATGCTCGTTTGACAAAGGACGCTCTGGGCAAGATCGATCAATTTCTATTTGAATGTACAGTCTTTACACGTGCACAAGCCCAGTTTAGAAGATTTCCCACCGGCGTGTCTCGCCTTTGCCAGTGAGGGTGCGCTTCAACACTGGGCAGATTGGTAAAGCCTAAAGCACGAAAGTTGAAGTTTTTCACAGTGAATTTGGTGAGTTAAGTACATGTAATACGTTCCTGGTAGCACCACGCAGAGTTTTTCTTTTGTGGGTGTGCGTGGTTCTGAAAAGAACCGCAGGGTACTCAAGGTTTCGGAGAGTATGCTCCGTCCATTGTCGGCAGCCTGCCTTGAAAGCATAAAGCAGATGGATCAATGCAACGCAACGGCTCATTCGGCCGATTTCAGGCTCTGAAGCATTTCCAGAGCTCCTTTTCGTTTACCTGTACTGCTGAATGCTCTCCTGCACCTTCAACTTCTTGGAATGCTTCTTGTGTTTCTTGTGCTTTTTCTTCTTTTTTTTTTTCTTCTTTTCCTTCCGGGGGCCACCGCCGCCGCCTCCCTGCTCCTGCGAGGGATCCCAGTCCGGGTCCGGCAGCTCTCTGGAGTAGGATCGCCTGCTGGCTGAGGGGCCCTGGGGAGAGGGCTGGCCGTGGGGGTCGGGGCTGGGCGAGGGGCAGGCCGTGGGCTGGCGGTCCAAGGTCTCAAGTTTGGGTACGGAGGCGGTTGCTGAGGAGTTGGGATTGGGTTTTCCGTCGAGGAACAGATGCGGATGGGTTGCCCGAATCAGCTGCAGGATAAAAGTTGGAAGCATAACTAGCTAAGCAAACTGCGCGTCTGATACACCCACATCACAATGGACTTTTTGAGTCCATATGAATGAAAACTAAACATGCTTTTTTGTACATATCGGACCCTGTGCTAACATTGTTCCACTGTTATGTATTTTACCTTCTGGTCAATTTTCTCTGAAAGACAATTTACAGGGCTTTGAGTGGCCAGTTAAAACAAAAGCTGAAAACAGCTAGCAAAAAGCTGAACTGTTAAAAGTTCCCACACTTTTGTACAGACCAGGAGTACAAGAAAGCTGAAATTCAGGGTCAACATCTGAATTAAAAAGCTGAAATCAGCTAAAAAGCTGAACGTTCACACCTCTGAATTTACTCTCTTCGTAGGTGCCACTTGCACTTTGGTGCAAGTGGTACTTACGAAGAGAGATGCAAAAAAGAAAACTTGTTTCCAACGAGCTATCCCTTAGTGGATTAGGCCTAAATAAAAAAGCCAGTTAGTGTAAAGTGACCTCCATTCTAAACCCAGAGGAATCTCCATACAAAGATAAAATTCCAAACAAGCTACTCCTTTAAATGAGAAGATCCTCAAAATATTCAATTCTTCCGGGAAATTTAAAAACAAAAAGGTTCAACTATTAAAAAAAGAATGGGACTCTCTGCATGAGGAGGCTCTCAACATCTTTTCAACCCATATAAACTGTTCAGTCTAAGATCTATTCAACCAACACTGAAGTCGCCTCTCAAAGACAGAATTTTTGTCTTACTTGATCCAGAGCGTCCAGTATGATTTGCTTATTATTCTTGAGTGTGTCCAGCTTCTGCTCGTAAGACTGGCATCTGTCTCCGACTACAGCCATCAGGTTGAACCGAATGTCTGATGACCCACTGCAAAGGTCAAAGTGAGACTGGCTCTCACAAAATGAGTCTTAAAGTTTTTCACTTGTTATTCAAATACAGTCCCACAGATAACCAAAACCCTTCGGTTTGATATATCACTCTTCTTTAACCCCTTAACGCGGGGATTCTTTTGACCGCACCTGCTGGGCTGCTGTATGCCCAGTATGCAAAGCCTTGTCAAGCAGCAGGCCCACACTGAAACGGCAGGTGCATGGTGAATAGAATACACATGTATGTGTGGTATGCACTAATCCTCACACAAAACCCTGGCCGTCGACGGCTCCCGGAGTGAAGGGGTTCATAGCAATCTCACAAATATGGAAATTAAGGTGACCAGACAATGCCGACAATTTCCATATCTTAAATTCCAATATGCAACATTTGGTCAACCCTAACCCCCTTGGATGTATGTAAGACCAAACTGAATCGGAAGATTTGGGACTGTTAGGGCTATAGGCCTGTTAATCAAAAGTAGTTCTGCCGAGGTGTGACCCAAGTCCCTGGGGCATTTCTCTTTGCGGCAGAACCAATTATTTGTACTTGGTTTGAAAAGTGGCAGTGTGCACACACACACCTGGAGTATTCCGCCGTTGAATATTTTTACGTGGAAAGCGTGATCAGAAAAGGTCACTAAAAAGCCCATGATGCTGTGTTTCAGAGGCTATGGGTTTGAATCCCACTGACAACTGCAACCCCGTGATTTTTTCGCATTGAAACAGAAACCTAGTTTACCCTTTCTACATTCTCTTACATTTTGAGACTCAAACCAGCAGGTCCAGGACTTAGATATTTGGGAACTTGGGAAAAAGTGGTGATGGACTGGCGGTAAGGGGTGGGGTGGTTAATGCATTTCTAACCCTTGCTCGATAAAAGACTACTGACGTGCAAACATGAACGTATTTCTGAGGCTCAAGCAGAGCAATGGTTGAAGATTTGATGTGGTACACTTCTCTTTTGGTTGGCCCTGCCTCAGTGGCATCTGCCAGGTCTAGACGAATCCGGTGACCATGGTAACACCATCATTGGTCGTTTGCAGCGGCCGCCTTTAATGGTAGTGAGCACTGTGAAAGCTGTTGTACGGAGCAGCTGTTCCCAAACAGTTGCTCCGTACAAAACCTACCGCCATTCAAGGGGCCATCGGGAGCATCCAGTAAAATGTCAGCGGGATTCATCTATAGGCGTGGCAGGTACCTACCCTTCGTTGTCCAGCCTCTCCCCAATCACTCGCCGGAATTTCTCCGTCCAGTCTTCGTTCTCTCCCCAGGGTCCTTGGGAGAAGGTCAGAGAAAAAGGCAGGCTCAGTGTGAGAGGTTCCATCTGTATTTAAGAATCACTGCCTTGGGAGGACAGACGTCCACATCAGTGCTTTCGAGTAAAGTCCTATCGCAAGTCCTTTTACAAGTCTGGTCACAAGACCAGACGCAGAGAGCCGGACAAGGAGAAATGAATGCCGACATCACAGTTCGCTGGAATGGCTTGTGACCTGGCTCAAAACTGCATGACTTATCTTAATAAGATGGACTTGCATGATGGACTTGCCGGGACTTGTGATGGACAATAGCCCTAATGCACATGTAATCATAGACTACAGATTGTTATCAGCTCTGTCCAAAGCTTTTAACTGCACGAGGCTCTCGCAAATCACCAACCTTGTAGTTTGATAGATTTACCACTCTACAGCCCGTCCAATATGTCTACATATCCAACTGTTTTGCACTTACGAGTATTAAGAGTCTGCAAGTAGTTTAGTAGAAATTTTTTTGAATTTGCAGGATTCAGAAATCGAGAATTTCTTTCAGGATTTTAAAGATGTCAGCAAGGTAAATATCCCTTAACTGTGGGCCGACGCATCTTGCCTTCTCTAAAGGTCAGCTTTTAGGTAAAACAAAAACAAAAAAACGTCTGTGAGGGGTCAATGATAGTGGCGTGAGCTCACCATGGTCAATGGGGTGGGGCTTGAGTCCGTCCAGCTCGATCAGCCGGTTGTTGATGGGCACGTAGCTGACAAAGTGGAAGGTCTCCCGGGCTCGGGTGGTGGAGATCCCTGTCTGCTTCTCCGGTATCTGCCGGGGCTCCGGGTGGGCGTGTGAGTTGTGGATCCTAGACAGCTCGGGAACGTTGCTTATGGCGAAGCCCTTGTTCTGCAGTCAGATAGAACCACTGCATTAATAAGCCTGGCTCTTTGACATCCTCCAAATCACTTCAATATACAATTTCTTACGACTGCCTTGTGATTTGCAGTGGAGGTCACGGTGGAGGTCAGCAGCGCATTCTGTGCTTATTGCCAAGCTGAGCCCACGTTATGTGACTGGCACCCTCTACAAATTCAGTCCGTTCGAAGGCTTTGCTCATAAGGTATGGCATTCTTCACAGGCCTTTGCATAGCTTGAGGGTATTAGTATATCTGGCTATTAAAACTAGCTGGCAAAACACCCACAGTGTAAGGCTTGAAGTAACCACTCCACAAAGGCATGGCAAGGTTTCTAATTCATCTCAGTTCGTGCTGGGATACGTCAAGTGTTATGTGCTGTAATTTTCAAGATCTCGTCCTTATATGGTAATTAATGCTTACACTTGTTTACCTTCGACCTTTGGCCCCACCTATGATAGTTTAACCTTGCTCACACTCCTTTGCATGAGATTTGCATAACATCTGCATAAGAAGTGTGGCCAGTGGCCGCGCAAAGGATTATGGGGCGATGGGGGCTCATGATTTTTTGCCATTTCAAGGGAGCTGATATTCGTCTTTAACAGTGGTATTTCGTGTCGCTTTTGCCTCTATTCTCATCAAAATTGGAAGGAGTTTTGAACATACATTGGACTTGTTGATAACTTCTAACTCTGTGTGACCCAGGTCGCTGTGAATGTGAGTTATTTGAAGGATTCCGATCAATCTTTGTGAATATTGTGAACTTTGCCAAGTTTGTGACTGACTCTGTGTGAGCGTTTGCAATCTTCTGTTTCACATTGAACTCCGTTGACAAGGTCAACTGATTTAATTGAAAATTCATGGCATTATATGAATTATACGTGTAAGACTTGTCAGTTCGATTAATGCCCACAGTTGGTACATGTGTATCTCACAAACCATGGATACACATGCAATTCCTTAACAGTTCTGACGAGTACAGGACAGCAGGATTTCATTACAATGTTAGGGTTCAGATTGTTTTAGACCTGTAAGAGCCAGTGAGCACCAGTGGACAAAGGTTGTTTGCATATCACCTTCGGCGAAATACTGAGCCCTAAGGCCGTGCTACAACTTTTTGAAAACCTTCAACGTTTGACCTTCCTGGACCATTTTCTCCCCGCAAAACCCTTCAGTTTTTACCTCCTCGCTTTTGTCATAGAGTTGGCACACACGTGTAAAACTACGGGAAAATTAATACCATGGAGCAAGCTTTGTCTTTTAAAAACATTTCCAATCTTTGCGTCCTTTGCAACTGTCTGCGTTTGTGTCAGTCGTGATGAAGTCATTTCCTTACATGTAGGATTGTGCGTCTGTGGGTGCTATGTCTACACGGGCCTCGAGCTGAACTAAGAGAGGGCGCCATTTTCTTTAATAGCAATGGAGGGGCCTGTGGTGAAAAACTGGCTCAAGAACTACTGGGGAATGCATGTATCACAGTCGCATTGCTACAAACAAATAGAGGGATTTCATATTAGCGCCGTCTGCACATATCTGCATCGAAACCGAGGCTCTGTGTTGAACTTCCTCGCACGCGCACGCAGAGTCGATACAGTACATGGAGAATCCAATTTGTAAGTGTGACGCCACTTCAGTTTAAACCATGCCCATTGCACAAGATACACGACCATCGCAGGTACGTTAGTTCGCGGTCAATTGTCGTTATTTTCTTTGGATTTTACGTGTCGAGTCATCCTGAAAGACTCTTCCACAACAATTTGCAGCCTGAAAAGTCTGAATTTAACATACCGTTATGTATTTTGTGTCTTGACTCCTTACTTTCAATCGTTTGATCGTATTAAGAATTGAAGCTGACACATACAGCCTCGTTTTCAAACGCGGAAATGCGCAGATCACTCCCAACTGACGCAGCTCTTTTCAACCAATGGGGGTGTTTCATGCTCGAGGCAAATATACGTCGACACAGACTCTAGGGCTTTAGGCAGTAGACAAGGACAAACACGGCTGCAGCCTGACTTGAACTCAAAATCGTGGCGGTGATGTCCGGAAAGTGTCCGGTCCTTACCTCGGCACTGAAGTCTTTGGTGTACTCTTTCAGGTCGCTGAGCGTGCTGCCCAGCTCAATGGAGTCACAGTTCAGGAGTACGCTCAGTAGGGCGTGAGTAGCACAGGAATTGGGGACTTTCTGTGTGGTGAAGGGACAAATGACGGCAAAAAATGAATGATCCTGGTCAGTGTCACCGAGTTGCACAGTTGGTCATATCATTTTTACATTTCACATCGTATCATTTTCGCCACGGAGATACACCTGCTTCAAGGATTTCAGAGAATTTGAACAAAACGATGATGAACAAAGAATTTCAGCAAATTTCGAGTTAACAACACTCCGCATCAATTCCAATTCAGTCAACTCAGACTTCTTTTAGTTAAGCAGAGAGCACGCTTTTTTCATTGAGTAATTTTCATCGAGTAATACTAAACCTGCAGGACGTGTCCTTCAGATCCAGCAAACACCTACGTGTACTCGGGCACTAGACACTGGAGACTGGAACTCAAACTGAAGAACTCCAGTGCAGTTTTCAGGAGCAAGCAATGTTCATATTAACTGACTCGTCCACAAAGACAAGGTTCTCCAGGTACAGGTACAAGTAAATGAAAAAGGAGGGTGCAACTATCATGCCCCTCCCCCCAAATTGCAAATCAGGGACAGGTGAGCTTGGGCAAAAGCTCCCATAGCAATTTAAAAACCGAATTCTATGAATTTTTAAGAACATTCCAGGATTTTAAAACATGACAATTTCCTCGACATCCAATGTTATTTTGAAGAAAGAAAATTATTTGATATGAATTATAAGACCTGACACAGCAACTACTAAAACTGGCAAGGATAGCCCGTAAATTTTTCATGTTTACCTGTTGCATTAAAATACCGGTCAAAAATAACCCTTAAATGATCTTGATTTAAGAGACTTTTTCAGGACTTTTTCTTTTGACAATGGGATTCAAGGCTACCTGACTTTTGTCCCCAATTTTCCATTACTACATGACCGTGGGAACACTGACGGGGCACACAGAGCTTTCGGCCCACCTGATGGGCAAAGAACATCTCCTTGGTGACCTGGGCATCTGTCAGGTACACCTCCTCGCCGTTGTTCTGCACCTTCCGCCGGGCACGCCTCTCCTCGATCCATTTGAACAGGAAGATGAAGCCAAAGACGGGGCCCTCAATCGGCTTCTGCAGGTCATAGATCTCTTCCACCTGAACTCCTTGTACACCTGTTGGTTAATCAACAGGATACATAAACGGCAAAGTATAATTAAAAATCGGTTTTTCATCCCTACTTACTTTGTTTCTGTTCTCTGGAATTGTTTTGCTTTAGTAATGAGTTACTATTTTGGTAAAATTTACATTATATTTCGACTCAAACATCACCAGTCACTACATACGTAAGTTTAAACCTGTCATGGGGGAAGTTTCTTCACTTCTGACACTTCTGAAGCATTCACAGATATTTACAGCATAAGACGAGGTCTGGATAATGCGAGCTATACATGTAGTAAGTCCCAAAGCCTTTGTATTAACGAGAGTCGACTGTATAGCAAATCAATCCACCATTTGGAAAATGTGCTGTGTAAGGGGTCAGTCAAGATTTTCACTGCTTTCAAATTTCAACTTCAATCTGTTTTTGTTTTGTTTACAAATTTTTGGGCCACTCTTCCATTTCTTCTAAAAAACCAGACAATACAACTGTTTTTTTTTTAAATAACCTGTTCTGTTTTAAATTGGTTGTGTTTGCTGCAGTGGAAACCTCCAATGATGGGTAGGCTACCACACTGCCTGTGACTGGAACCCTGAATTTCATATCCAACAGGCATGTCAGGCATACCTGAAAATGGACAAGATTACATTATCAGCTTTCAAAACCAAACTCTTTGGCTCAGACACAGGGAGATCTGCAAGCCAAGGCTGCCCATTGTCCTTGGCCGTAAAGCTGAGTGTTCCTTATCTACAACAAACCATACCAAATTTATACAAACTTTTGACACAAACAGACTGAGCCTTTTCATTTCTGAAAGAAAATTCAGCGTACAATGATTTTGACCAAGTAAACAAGAAAATCACTGAAAAATTATGAGGCACAGGTAGTTAGGCATGGAAAGTTTTCCTTTTTAACATACATGTACAAGTATGCAACAATTCTACATTTTTCTTACCAAACTCTTCAACTAGTAGTGTGAACAGCCCTGTAACACAATAGAAAGTAACATATCAATGACACATGATCGTGAAATGAAACATATATTTCCCTGGGTTTGCATTTAATTTTTGAGACCAAAAAATAATGCAGATTTTGAGGAATTTTTCTGGTATTCAAATATTCAAACAACAGCAATGTATGCAGTGGTACTGGCTACAGGAGAAAAAGTTTAAAAATGCTATAAATATGCTGTTTTCAAGTTTAGAGGTGTAAGTATATTACAGATGTACAGTATCTGTATCATAAACAGCGCCCCCTAGTGTCAAAGGGTGCCGGGCCGTTCCCCCCCCCTTCAAATGTTCACAGCCTGACACTGTGGCAAGTTTTCGATTTACTTCATCAATCCCCCTTCCCAGTCCCAGCCTCAAGCTCACACCACTGATTGGTCCAACAATGGGAACATATCAGAGCTGGTTCACAGTCTAATATTCATCTGGAGACGGAAAAATGACTACTGACGGCACCATGTTTTCCTATAAATAAGGAAAAAGGCGAGTTTTCTGCAAGTAGCAAACTCAGGGATAGTTAGCAGCGTAAGTAATGAACACACAGGTGCAATTTGAGCTCATAAAATCCAGCGGATGTCTGATAATGTCCCCCGGACAATCACGGATAAACTTGATCGAAACTTCGAAAGAAATCACTATCAATCGGTACAGGGCCCAGTACATGTATATCGATGAAGGAGTAAACGCAGGGCCCTGTTTACGGGTCTAGGGTCCAAGATGGCATGGGTCTGAGTTGGTCTGGGTCCAAGTTGAGGATGTCAGACAACTTGACTGTTTGCCAACTTGCAGAAAATGGCCTACTGAATCCATTATTGGCTGCTTAAAAGTGTTCCTATTGTCTTTCCCTCTATAAAAATTATCAACAAAACTAAGTCAAAATGACAATTTTATGTTCACAAAAAGAAAACACCTGTCGCAACTAATCCGTCGAGATGATGAGGGCACAAGTGACGTAATGTTCAACGAACTGATTTTAAAGATGGCGACTGTCAGAGCGAGCCTGTGAGATGGAATGGGTGAAGGCAAAAAGACTGGAAATTAAGAGAACGTGACTGAAATCATTCAATTGGTAAATGGCGCTAAGAAAGCAGAGAGGCTAAGGATCCTCTCTTTCATGGGTCTGTGCGCAAAAGAAATTGCGCCCACGATGATAAGTGGGTGCGATGATAAGTATATTGCGTATACGGACATGTGGCTAAGGATGGAGCGGGAGTGAGAGTCCCTGCCAGAGGGGCTAGCTCTAGGCAGTATCACCTGATCACGGAGTTAGTGACTTCGAGTTCTCGACGTAGGTCTAGGCCACCCACGGACACTTGTTGGTAAATGAGACTTACCTGGATCACTCTCGAGCTCGAGCCAGCCTTCATTCATTTCTTCAGATTTCCATCAAATGGGGAAATAGTGTGAAAACTTGACAAAATTCAAGATTCTTGTCAGCTGTGCAACTGCTCGAACCTGCTCTCGCGCTTCACACGCAGTGCAGAATGTGGGTTTTGTGCTGTTTTACTTGGATAGCGCCCCCGTTTGGCGGCCGAATTAAGCTCGGCTTGGTGATTAAGTTCAACTTGGTACCAGTCGCTCTCCGAGTACAGTGCAGTGCATCAGACACTCCACAAGTATTTTGAATCTCTAGGCTATAAAGCTTTGTCCCTTTCATGCAGGGATGTGACCGTTAGACTTAGTGCTAAAACCATTCAGTGTGCGATACGTGTCAGAGTATACATAGAATCTCAAGCATTACAAAGAGCACCAAATTTCTGTAGAGAGAAACTCATTTTTTTAAAATTCAGTTTAATGATTACGACGCAAAAACATGCCTTGACACCGCTCGACGAACAGGGATGTTTTGTTTCTTTACACGAAAACAATGTTTTGCCACCATCTGATCCTAAATCGCAAATATCCACTCGCCCCCTACCGCCCCCCCCAGGTCTAAGTAAAACAAAAGTGAGATTTTTCTCCAGTCCAAATTAGTATTCCGTAAGATTTTCATATGATGCAAGATATGGGGCGGAGAGCACCCCCCCCCACACACACACCTTTGTGTTGGTCAGTGTTTGATCAGAATCTCAAGAATTCTTTACAGAGATCTAGGGGGGATGTGTTAGGTACCAATAGTCTAGAGTGTGTACATGTATAGGGATTGGACATGTGGGGGGGGGGTACCCATCGGCCCCATATCGTGCACGGTATCGGGATTCATTTCAGTATGGGAAACACCTCGCCCTCGTAATTCTCACAATATAAAATGAACCCCCCCAACATCACAATGGAATAAAAGTGTTTGAATAGAGTTAAAAACTAAATCAAAAGTTTAAAAAGTGACTGAAATTCACAACAGTGAGCCTCCATAAGTTTGTAACGCGTTGGCCAAGCACAGCGGGTGAAATCTGTCGACCCTCTCCGAACGCGCATTGGGTCGACAGATTTTGCGCACTGCGACTGGCCAACGAGTTGCAAACTCTTGGAGGTGCACTACTGTGAAGCACACATATTACTCTGTGCATTTTCTTTATGAAGTCCCTAATTTCCGCAGATTCAGCAGCATATCAGCACCTACAAGAAAGAGCAACTTGTTTTCCTTACTTTGATACCGGACCAGAGTGCTTACAAGATGTTTTTTACTGGAGTTTATCAACTTTGTGCGTCAAAATAGTTTTACACTCGTTTTATTTCATAACGGTTCACAATGTTAAAAAAACCTGTTACCCATTCCCAGAAAATGTACACGAACTACTTTTAAAAACCTATGTTAAAATCTGCATTTTTAATAAAGAAAAATTACCGTGGCAGACTGTCAAAATTATACAAATAAGTTTATGATAAAGTTGTGAACCAAAGTAGAAAGCTTTATGTTGCGTTCACAGTGGATTTACTGTTTACACTGTGACCAAAAGAAAACAGATGTATTCAAATTATGTTGCTCATGAGTATCCCCAACCTCCGCTGATTAAATGCAAAGTCTGTGTTTTTACTCATCCCCAAATAAATGTAAATATACGCCATTAGAAATCTATTTCTTCTTCTTGGACTTTCCTTGGCCGTCAGACGGTGGCATGAAGCCGTTAGCTTTGTCTAGCGCCCTCTGTGCCTTGTTTAACTCCTGCCAGGATTGGCGGATGAATATCGGCGGGAGGATGACCCAGGGCGCGTTGAAGCCGATCACGTAGAGCCAGAAGTAGACGGGGTGGAATAGCGGGCCGTGAGCGAAATCGTCGTAGTATTCGGTGATGAAGTAGATCAGAACCCCTGTTTGGAAAAAAGGGAAGTAAATGGGACATCTATGAGCAAAGAGGAGGACAATGGACGCACATGATCCCCTCCCTACCTTGTGATTACCGCTGAACAGTTGGATTTCATGACACAAAAAAGGGGCAGGAATGAATCAATCCCGTACATCTTTTCGGTATTGGGACATCTCGTACCCAAAACAATTCGTACCCGGTAATAAAAAACGCACTTTAATTGCACTTAACTTGATTTACGATTTTTTCATAAACGTGCCCGAATTAAAACGCTTTAGACAATATCACCATAGGTTGACTTTGGGCGTCGACCTCCAATCCTGACCCCCAGGGGTCGGAAAAAACGGCCTTCTTGGCCAAGCCACTCTAGGAAGAAATCAGTAGTCAAGGCATGATGTGACGTCAGTACTGAGGTTTAGGTCAATGTTGTTGACACTGATCTTTGTACACTGGATAGGCAGCTCAGGTAACTGCCTATGTGTGAATTGAAGTGACCGCGCGGCCATCTTAGGATATTCAATACTTCAGTCCATTCACTAAAGTGCATTCATGCACGGCGCTAAAGCCGGTGACTTGGAAAATGCAATTGTATTGAATAGCCTAAGAGGGCCGCGCAGTCACTTCAATTCGCAGAGCATAGTTGCCTATCCGGTGTATAGAGACCAGTGATTGTTCATTACCGTAGGTTTGGCCAATCGAGACGGCGAGCTGCATCACGTAACGCATTGGATGCCTTGTGGTGAACGCCCAGACGGTTAAAAGACACCCGGGTCCCTCCAGCCAAGCCGTGATGGTTTCCATGACAATGGTGCATGTGTCATTTCTGTGACAAGTTAATGATGGCAAAACGTGACTTACATACACGGTACAAAATAATCGTTAAGTCATTGGTGATGGATTGGCAGACAAAAATTATACGGAGTTATTACGGGACTAAAAACGACCAAATATAACGGTTGACTTTGAAATATACTTTCAAAAAACTTACGAAACGTATCGACTGTCTCCCTTTGCATATTCCTTCCCTGAAATATGAAATAACAACTTCGTTAGTTACTCAGTTCAGTGAATAACATAAGGTTGTTGTATTGCGAACAAAAACCAATAAGTTGAAAAAAAACTCGTATAATAGTCAAGCTTGATGCACGACATCGCACTCAAGTGATTGCACCTCGCCTGGTTCATTTGGCTGGCCAAAGCTAATTTGGGGAGATTTGTAAAATGGTAAATGCTGTGGATGGTGGACCCTGTTGTAGGCTAAAGAGGAAAAGGCAATCATCGTGGGAAGTAGCGGAGTGGGCAGAGAAAACTAGGGTCATCCCGTAAAACTGCCGCTATTGTCGACGAGATGTCGTGCAGTGACCACTGACAAATTACGTGGCTTATCGTTCACGGTCAGACATGCGGAGTTGAGATTGGCTTACACATCTGCGCGAGGATGTGGTCGCTGCCGGCAATGCTGGCACTTGTCAGGGTGAGATACCCCTCTAAGATCATGTGGATGAAGCCGCACAACCCGAACCAGCACAGGGAGGCCTTCTCCCCCTGGGCCAAGGTGCGGCCGTACCGGTCGCGTTTGAGCAGAATCCAGGCCAGGGCGTAGATCACAGCAAAGGCTCCCAGCCCCACCGTGAGGATGTACTGGAGGGACAAGGTGTTCTCCCTGTAGTGGGGCAGGTGCATCCCCCTGGGATAGTATGGATGGGAGACGTTGGACGCCATAGCTGTAAAGGCATAGATTATCGTATAGCCCACCCCGGTCTATCACGTTTAAATACCGAATACAAAAAGTTCAATCATGCACCACACACACCGCGTAGGCCTACTGTGAAAATGTTAATTGGCATTACGGTGAGCAACCATGCATTTATTTTTGGAATTGAACTTGTTCATTCAGTGAGCGCGGTCCAAAGGTTAAAGGTAATAATTGTTGTCAAAGAGCACGACACATGCTCAGCCTCTGGGGAACAAATCCTAAATTAAGAACTTGAGTTATCGATATCATAGTACGGACAATAAACAACTGGCTTTTGCAAATGATGCTCATGCCAATTTTAGACTTCGGGACTCTATTTTAAGGACAGCACCCGTTATTTTGATTTTATCACCGTTGCATTAATGTTGTCTTTTTTATAATAGTGCGGTGTTCTTTGAATTTTATGCAACCCAGGGCGGACTCATTTTACGCGGGGGTGGCTCTCCTGGGGTAATCGAGGCTTGTTATGGAGGCAACACTGACGCAGCGTTTACCAATTTAATTCGTATTTCAGTTCCCCGGCCACCCCTACAAGAATAAATCCGCCAAGGAGCCAGAAACTTTCCAGCATATTTTAACCCCAGCGCCACAGAGCATTTTCTACACAGAGTACAAAGATTATTCCTATCTCAGACTGTTACAATTTTGGAGTTAATTTCACAGTGTAAGGGGAAACTTGAAATTACATTGGCGAGGGAAAGTAACGGTTTCTGTCACTTGTGTGATGGGCCTACAAATTGTTTTTTTTCTACGCGTGATGGAAAATAAAATAGGTGCAGTGAAAACCTACAACTCAGACAAGTGTTTGTGAAGGTTTGGTCAATACAAAAAGTCAATTGGCTCTCATAAAATCCACCGGAAAACAACGAAAACACACCAGACTAATGCTTCAGAGGCAAAGAAATCAAAATTTCATTTGTGCCGCTTTCTGTGGGCCTCATAGATTTCAACAAAATGCACATTTCGGTTTTACAATTTGATTTCAAATTCAAAGGTGATGCTGACAGCGCTATTTCCTGAAACGTAGACCCAGGAGTTGAATGATTGTTTATTGTGAGAAGCAGAAATGGCACAGACTAGGTTTTGTGTGCGTGTGTTTTCTAATGGGGCATACCTCTGGATTTACAAAAAGCAAATAAGACGTGTTCTCCTTAAGTTCTCGTTGGCAATATTTTACAATCAATAATTAATGGAGGTGCACGCTGTGCGGCGGCCTGATACTACGTAATATAGTGGCAGGAACTTACATATCTGCGCTAGTATATTGTTACTCCCTGCAATTGTGCCGCTGGTCAGCGTCAAGTACCCCTCCAGTATCAAGTGAATGCAGCCAGACAGCCAAAACCAACTCAGCTTGACTTTCTCCTCAATCCTGATGAGGCGACCGAACCGATCTCGCTTGACCACTATCCAGCCAGCCAGATAGACGGCTGCAAACACGACCACGACGACAGCCACCACCACATGGAACGGCAGCGCGTTCTCCTTGTAGTGAGGAAGGCTGAGATCGAGTGGATAGTATGGGTGGGAAACATTCGCATCGGCAGCCCTCGACGCCATTTTGGAAGACACTGACCTCTTGATTTTTTGCCAAGACGCTACAACAGTTTGTTTTGAAGCAAGGTGTCGCACAGCTACCGTGTGCAGCTTAATCAACCGTCTGCAAGAGATGCATACAGTACATGTACACTGACGGAACGGGTCTGACTGGGTTTACAGTGTTCACGTTTCATGAGTTAATGGCTGTATGATTTTATTGTGCAAGTATCGGACCATATACCGTAGACTTGTTTCAGTCCTTTTTGAATCCCTTAAAAGTGCAAGCTCGCCAAAGGGGTTAAACAAGCGCAAGAATTGTGGACGATTTCGGCAGTTTACATCGCTCCATGCTTCCACAAATGTGATAAAAGATTCTGTCATACTTTATATTCCAAGGGTAAAATTCAAGTGAAATGTCCAGCACAAAGTTACTTTCTCTGTATGAAATTTGGGACGGAAACCGTGGTGATTTTTTTTCCAGTTAAAAATGACGGATGAAAATATTTCACTGACAGAGCGCACTGCAAACGTTTCCCCCTACATAGGAGAATGGCCGATCGAAATATGAATTGAATAGGCCTAATTCGCGAATGGCGCCAATTTGAATTTGGCACATTAAGTTCAGGTGTTCTACATGTGAAATAACTTCACAAAAGAAATGAGTGCGCTGTCTCCAAGCTCATGACATCTCGAGATTTTATTTTCTGTCTTACACCAGACTCCTTATCTGCCCC
>NW_019091367.1:2115512-2166210 GCF_001949145.1 Acanthaster planci
GCAGGGAAAGGATTAGCTTAGGGGCGGAGCACAACCAAACTGGGGGAGGAATTTGTTTTGGTGGGGGTGGGCCAAAAATTTAGCATTTGTTTTGTAGCCTTTCAAAGCCTGTATAAGGAAGGAAAATGAACTAGACCAAAAAATCGCATTTGATTATTTCTCGAATTATACTTGTGGCCTTTTTAAGAATAGAACGTCCAGTTTGCTGAGTACGAGTACGCGTAAAAATCACATAGCTGTGCCAACGCATTGGATACGGCTGTTTCACAATAATGCGGCACCAAGAGTTTGCAACGCGTCAGCCAATCACGTGCGCGCGAGATCTGTCGACCAAATGCGCGTTTGGAAAGGGTCGACAGATTTTGTGCGTTGTGATTGGCCAACGCGTTGCAAATTCTTGGTGGTGCACTATTGTGAATCGCCCGTATTGAAAACATGCAAACGGGAAAAAGTCAACAAGTGCAATAATATTTTCCCGAATGAAACAATGCTTTCACAAAATATTAGGATGAATTAGGTCGATGAAATAGTGAATTTGCAGGGCAGCTCAGAAAGATCAATTCCATACATGAATTGTTGGACAGATTGTGATGCATAATTTGTAGGACAGAATGGTGAACTTAGAACGTATGACGAAAACGCAGCAATGGACAATGAAATTATATTATGGAATATCTAAAGTACAAAGTTGAATAAAGCAAAGCAAAATGGAATGGCGAAATTGCCGAATAGTATACCGGTACTGAAATTGCTGAATGGAAGGATGAATGGTGAATTTGTCGGATGGAAGGTTAAATTGCCAAATCAAATGATGAAATCGCTAAATGGAATGGCAAAACTGTAGAACGAATGGTGAAAAGTAACGAAACCGAAGATGCATTACCGATCGGACAGCAACGGTGTTCACTGGATTGAAGTCCGAAATTATCAAACAACTGTCGTGGTTTTTAACTTTTTGGGAATTTCTTTTCAGTTTGAAACTTAATGGAACTGATGTTTCTGCGGAAGACAACGGTTGTTAAATAATGGGAGACTCTGAGACGCTTGGTAGCGGCAAACAAACCGGCCCTTTTAATAAGTTCTGACCAAAGATCGTATAGCGCGGTTCTGACCATGCGGGTGTCGTCCTGATCTGAGCAAGCTTGTATAGTTCTGAGCATGCGCAATACCGTGAGTGTGAAGAAGGACCACAAACATATAAACGCAGAGACCGCCAGATCCTATTCAAAACTATACAGGGGTTTTTCATGACCTGCACAGTGCCCGACTTATTATGGACAAATTCCCCCCTCGTTATAAGGAATTTACGCACAGTTGAAGAATCCCAGCCATAAACTTCTATGAAAACATTTTTTTTATTGCAAAACAAAATCCTCTAGGGCCTATTTACTTAATCTGACCCATAGGGATTCAAAACAATGCGATTGCAAGATTTGAAAAGAAAAGATAGCAGTACCGATGAGCAAAAAAGTGAACCTATTTTTAGAGCACATAAACAAATACAGGCAATGTACGTGCGTTGCTCGTAATGCGCACTGGACGCGCTGTGATACATCGCTTCGCTCATACATTGTTTGCCCATACTTGTCGAAATCACCGTTATACGCTCAGGACTACATGGACTGGCGGCCTATGCGTTTATTTCTGGGTCGTTCCATAAATTTTGGGGTCCAATTTTTCCCCGTATGTCTGGCATTTGATTTTAATGTTTAGAACTCATTGTTTAATTTCCAAGGCTGAATGATTGCTGCAAATTACCTACCAAACAAATAAAAATAGTTTGAAAGCAATTTCAGTGATACATTCCTTGTCAAACTGGTCAGATGGTATGAATGTCAGAGGTAACACAAACGGAAAAAGGTCACACTTTGGACCCAAAATTTATAGAATGGCCCATGTCTGCGAGAAGGACCACAGAGGACCGGTATGTCTGCTGCCACCAGCGTCTCAAAGTCTCCCATTGTGAATTGACTTTGACTTCGTGACTTTGTTTCAAAGAAAACAACTTCAGTTGAGCTTGTGCAATTTACCTTATGGTGCCGATCTTATTCCTTTTTAGGAAATGAAGATTGGGGAACATAACAGAACCCTGTGAAAGTCAGAATGCTCATTCTCTGAGCGTTTGCAACGAGTTCATACGTCGGAGGATGTTAATTGGCGTAAACTCAGCATTTTCCTTGCCGCGATGCATCCCGTTGGACATAACGAAATAGCCGTTGTCTTTACGAAATCGAAAATCATCTCCTCAAAGCATCATCAAATTTATGCGGATTTTGTTGCAGCTGGGTTTTTGTTTTCCTGTGCAGTTTTGGGACACCCGGTGTACCTTCCGCATGACATTACAGACAACACAACAGGTTGGACAATATTGCCACCGATCATTTCCATCTCATTAAATCTCTCTGTGCAGGTGCCCTCATATCTTGCTCTTGTTTTCTTGAGTGGGAAGTTCTGACTCAAATTTTGTCCCATTTCTTTTTAAATAGAATTTTGTGGTTCTTTTTATTATTCCTTTTTGTGGAGGTAAAAATGTTTAATAAGATGCAGAGTTGCATAGGTGACAACCTTGGCTATAATCCGGTCATACAAAGTCAGGATACTGGGTATGGCATAGTTTAAGAACAAGATAATAAATTTAAAATGTAGTAGTGAAAGGAAAGTTTGTCGACCCTTTTGCTCAAGGATACTTTTGATTACCTGTAGAACTGGCTATTAAATGAAGAGGATATAATAGTCAGCAGACATCTGTGTTTTCGTCAGTTGGTAAGGAGTAATTTGTTCCGAAAACACCGCTTTTTTGGCGAGTCACTAAGTTTAAAATCACTTAATGAAACACCATGGCCTCGTTCAACATCTCTCATCCCTTTTACCCGCGGGACGTCCCCGTCCCCCACTACGTACCGAACACCTACCCCACCCACCTGCTGGTGCCTCCGCCTCTGGGCGTGTTTGCGCTCATCTTCCTGGCCGTGTGGAGGCTCTCTCGCACGGACCGCTTCGGCCGGCCGCTGGGCGGCTGGGAGAAGGCGGCGCTGAGCTGGTGGGGCCTGTGCGGTTGCATCCACATGATCATAGAGGGATTCATCAGCCTCAACAGCCGGACCTTTGCCGGACGCAATGACATATTTTCTCAGATGTGTAAGTTTTAGAGCCGGTTTTTAGGCCTATCACTTCTTCAAACTTCCAATTGGTTTTTGTGCAGTACGGATATCTAGGGATTTCTTGAAAATATCTTTGAGCTAAGGTTAAGTCCTGTGACGTAAACTTTACACGAAATTATTCCTTCTGAAACGCAACCATGGGCAAAACCGCTCAACATGACGCCATGTACGTAAACGTTGTCAAATTGAAACCCCTATATTTGTGTAGGAGAGGCAGTTGGGAATCTTTGTTGGATTCAAGGAATGAACAAAAACACGAAAAATTTGGACAATTTGACCCCCGCAGCGGTTTACAGGGTTCGTGTTGTTCCCGCATGTGGTATGATTTCTAAAATTATTTCCGGGTTTAAAATGGCAGCAAACTACGCATTAATGGGTGTACTTTTCCCATTGAAGGCAGGACTTGCTTTCATCAAAATATTGGAAAAGGAGAGCAATGTCATTAGTTTTATTACTTGTGAAGAATGCCATGCAAATCTGAATTCACTGTTTGTCTCGTTTCCACAGGGAAAGAATATGCCATGGGAGACAGCCGATATGCACAGTAAGATTTGCACTCTCTCTCACTTCTTCTGGCTTTCCAAGGAGGGTTTTGTCGCACATTTGTGCCAAAGGTTGATGGTATTTTGGAAGAATTTGCCCATCGTTTTCCTTTTGAAGGAAGCATCGGCTGTTTTTACACGGTTAAAACGTGTGGTTTATCTTAGGTTCAGAGTTACTCTCCATGCAGTTGCTCACGGTATACTAACGTTATGCCTTGGATATACAACACTTTACAGAGCAGTTCATGATAACTCTGGGACCAAAAGGTACCCTTATACATTGGAAACAAAACTATAAAAAGTAATGAAATCGGAAGGTGCCCCGACAAAAAATTACAAGAGAAGGTCAAAAGCCTTCGGGTGAAAACTATCCCCTGTTGACGGCATGTCGAAAAATGGATTTTATAACGAAATAATCTTATTTCCCCTTTCCTTATCTGTATTTCTGATATCCACCTTCATCCTGTGCAGTGGTGACGCCTGTATCACCATCATGGAGGGCCTAACAGCGTGGCTGGAGGGACCCGGATGCTTCATCATTGTGTGGTCCTTCCTGAATAGACACCCAATGCGTCACGTGCTCCAATTTGGCGTTTCTATCGGCCAATTCTACGGTAAGACAGATCAAAGTATCAGTCACGAATATTCAAAACGTAACTTGAAATTGATACTTCCGTAATGAAAATGTTTCCATCTCGTTTTGCTGCATCAGTGCCTAGATTATAAGTTGACTTTGATTACGTCTGTTTCGTTTTGTGTGGTTTAAATCCACAGAAAGGGTTTCCGTCAAGCGGCCACCACGGCCTTACGACTATCATAATTCCTCCCGTGCTGAAAACTTTCCACTGATTTTCACTGATTTTCGTTCATCAGCATTTGCGCTCGTAAATATCTAAACTGTAAATTGCCCTCTTTTCTGTAATCTTTTCTGTAATTTCTGAATGTGTTTTTGAATGCTTAGTGCAGTCTTTTGCACTATGCTCGATAACGTTGGAACACCGACAGGTTTGGTATCGTTGGTTTCCTGTCCCCACAGGACACGACGAGCTTATTAGAGTTTGTGAGGTAACAAGTCAGCGTCTTGGTGCCCACCGCCCGTAGACCTTTTTATTTTGTTACGTCACAAGCGCAGTTTTTGCCGACCATGTTTGGTAGAACTATGGCTGGCCATGTGTAGAAAACAAAGAAAATCATTCTTACAGTGTTATGAAATCTCATGCAATTTTTCGACTAAAAAAAAGTGGGGGCCTATATCTACGAAAACTCTGAGGCCTACAAAAGTACAGCAGTTTCCTATAAAAAAAACACGCGCTAAAAGATGAGGTTTTCAGTGTCACTCTTGATTGTATTTGGCGAAACTCTGAACTAGTCTTTGCTTTTATGTCTTTCCCACACACTTTAAACCTTTCTTCTTTCAAATTTGTAAATGGTTGATTTCAAGTTCGTCTCGGAAATTCATGAACTTTAATTTCATTGGTGCCCATTTTTGCAATTTTGTTCAAAATCTTATATAGGCCTAAATACCACACTTTTTTCCACAAGACAATTTGATTTCATAGTCCGCAATTACCAAAGTACCATAGGATAAAAAATTATTTTGCGAGCAATGTTATATAAAGTTCATTCATAATTATTTGTGACATGATTGTATACTGTCCTTGGTGTTTCTACGCTTACATATGTTCATTTCAATCTCTTAATCATATTTAACTTATAAATATTGGGCAAGTATGTTTCTTGTTTAACATAGTTCAAGTATAGGTTTTCTCGGCCGAATTCGTCATCTTCCTATTCAAATTTATTATTGTTTATTCATATTCCAACGATTTTGTAAACCTAGTTGCTCCCATGTTTCTCTTTCATAAGGTGTAGTAAGGTGTAGTAAGGTGTAGTAAGGTGTAGTAAGGTGTAGTAAGGTGTAGTAAGGTGTAGTAAGGTGTAGTAAGGTGTAGTAAGGTGTAGTAAGGTGTAGTAAGGTGTAGTAAGGTGTAGTAAGGTGTAGTAAGGTGTAGTAAGGTTCAGTAAGGTGTAGTACATCACAGAACCTTCAAATTCGTTTACAGGCGTCGAATGGTGCACTGTAACAAATTCAATGTACAACTAATTTCATTCAATTGATCGGTGTATAACGGCCATTCGATTTCGCGATGGGGGACCGGAATGTGAATTTCCCCCCAAACTGTATTTTCGTTTTCGTCTATGGGCAATCATCTTCGCATCTTGAGTCTTCCAATTGGAAAACTTCAAAGTAAGAGGAATATAAGGCAACTTAAGATGCGATTCGAACAGAAAGGGAGATTATAAATAGAAGGCACGCTAGAAGTGTGTCCCACGTATCAACCTGAATGTACATGTGTTATGTATCCCAAACAAATTAGACATCAAAAATAAAATATATTTCCTCCAGTACTGATTGCCCGTGTAATCAAAATTTAGAGATGAAACTCTCCCTGGATCTTCATCACGGATTCTTAAAGAAAGATCCTTTAGATCCTTTACTGATTTGTAATTTCTTTATTTCAAACACAAGACACACACTCAGTAAATGTGCCTGCATGCAAAGATTTTACGGATTACCGTAAACAATTCCTTGTTTCTTTTTTGTCACAGTTTTAAACTAAGTTTTTGCTTGAATGTTTTATTCTATTTTTCTCATCCTTTTTAAACATTTCGCCACACCGTCCATTTGTAAAGGGATCTCTACCCGTGAACCAAACGTTTTCTTTCTTGAAATATTGTGCATAAATTTGTCCCAAAGAATAAAAAAGGATTATAAGATTTGACGTTTAAAGAAAAGCACTGCACGAATCTCATAAATGCTTGCCGATTCATTAAACGGAACGCCAAAACACCGCGGGAGTGTCCTTGCAAATTAGAATGATTTTTGCGGGTTATTCCAAATTGAACGCTGACCCTTCACTTTTTGCATAACAACATTGTGCAATGTCATACTTAGAATGAAATTGAATGGTCAATTTTGCTCATTGAATGGTGATCTAGATCTTCGATGTATTTTCGTGCCAATTTGAATGAGACTGTCGCTAATTCGTGTGGGAAGATGATGAATTCGCCCGGGGAAAATCTTTAATTAGAAAGCAAGACGTACAATTTGCATTTCATGCAAAGAATGAGTAGACCTGAAAAGCGAAATGTATTGATATTTTCACATCTTTCACGAAGAGTCGATGCAGTTCTTCTTGTCCTTTGGGTTGGTTGGTTGTTCAATCTTCAGTTTCTTGTCTTGAAATTGACAGTTTCGAATATCATCCGATGAATTCCATCGAAATACACTGGCAACTGATATGACTGCGCGCAGACTAATTCAGTCTTTGACAATGCGCACGCGTGGTCATCATGGTGAAAGGGATGCGGATGAAATCTGACGAAATCGAGTAGACAAATGATCGAAAATTAGTTCAATCATTGATCATTTGCAATGACCATGGACTGCATAAATTGTAGCATTCGTGCGTTCCGGTCTTCTCAAGACAAAAAAGAAGGTATCTGCTCGTAGATTTGAACGGGAAAGTTTGAAAAAGTAGGCCTACGGAAATCTGTATGACAGTGTCTCCTCCATCGACAGCTTCGCTTACTAGCGGTACGGAGTAGTTTCTGGTGTCTTTAGTAGGGTCGATGGAGAACTGGTGCCTAGGGCCTACTGTGTACTTTATTTCGACCTGCATCATAAACCTACTGCCATAGTATCTCCTACTTGGCAAATCATATCCTTTTTTATTTGACAGGTACCCTTCTGTACTTCTTCACCGAGATCTTCGACGACTTCGCCCACGGCCCACGCTTCCACCCTTACTACTGGTGGTTCCTGGTCTTCGGTCTCAACTCTCCCTGGCTGGTGGTGCCCCCGATCCTGATATACCAGTCTTGGAAGGAGTTGACGAAGGCGCAGAAAGGACTGGACAATGCCACCGGATACAACACGAGCAACGGGAAAGAGAAGATTAGATAAGCCAGTTGAGGTTCCTCTACGAGTACAGAAGATAATGTGAGCAGCACGAAGCAGAGCTAGATGCCAAATTTGTGAAAGCTCCATTACATTACTGTAGGTAAAGAAAGGTATATCTGTGAGATATGAAATCAGCTTATCAGGATGGGCCGACAATGGACGCACTGGTGAAATACACAGTTCAAGTTTAAAACTTCACACCTTAGGCCTAATTGACTCTCGAAAGTAATGGGTGTACATCAGCATTAAGAAGTTAAATTTTAGCCTTAAGTTTACGTTGGATATTTCTGTTACAAAGCTGTTCACGACTCTTAAGTCCTTGCCTACCTCCCCTAACATTCCTTTTCAATTTCCAAAATTTCATCCAAATTAGCATTGGTAAGACTCATTCAATTTGAATTTGAATGCAATTTGAGAAAAGGAAAAGGTAGACTTCAAACTAGAGCTCGGAAATATTATTATGGTAATCACTATTCAGCTGTAAGTTTGTTCAAAATTGATATTATTAACGAAGGTTACTCATATTGCCTGGAACCATGGGCCCACGGGCACCAGCATTTGTTTCCAGGCAAATATTGCCGACAATTTGGCACGCTTGTGCATTTACAGGTAGTATGGGAATAAACCCTTTTCGACATCTGCAATGCCTTTATGGGTTTGGATAACAAATAGGCAGTGCATTTTTTGCACACCTACCTATGAGAGAGGTGTACCTGCAAAACGTGAATTTGTTTCCAATTCACAACATACCCCGTTTCAAGCCATTGTCTTCAAATACAGCGTCGCATTGTAGCCTGTTCACAAACTTCGAATTTTAAAAGCATACCCGAAAAAGAAAAATCCAACTTTTTGTACTGGACTGAAATCGCGAATATTAATGAGCTAGTAGTGGCCAATCTGAATCAAGACTTGTAACCGATTCATTCTGCATTGACCAATCACGTTCATCAAATCACCCTTAATTGTCCTTAAAAAGACCCTTACGGGTGAAATGGTTTCTTCTAATAAGATTTTGGAAATTTTGTTTTTTTAATTTGAAAATATTTCTTGTAAATGTGTATGCATCTGCATAGACTTGAAATCAAGTCGTTAGGCGGTCGTGTTTGTAGTCTAGAACAACCGATATGAGCCAGCATGCTGAGCCGGCTGTTCACCGTCGCGTTGCCCACGACTGATCCAGCATGCCGCGCTGACTCGGCCTGGATACGACGCGTAGTCGTGATGGGATGTTCAGTACCTGGTTTCGAGGCACGTCGGTGAATACCCGCTGTGCCCGCCTAACAACTTAATCGACCTGGTTTTGGAAGGATATTCATGAATGCAACAACTATACTGCATATTCATATCTTTCCATAGAGAGTGCCAATAGTAGCTCACGCTACGTAACAGACTCATCCATTTCGTATATAGGGATATATAAAAAAAAAAATCTTGAAAAAAAGTATATAGGAATGCCAATATTTTGGTTAGTGCCAGTTTCTTTATATCTTGCATAATATCCCTTTTACTATGACGCGTAAAGACAAATTATACATAACTATTCAGGAACAAATCTATTAACTTTTTTTGGGGGGGGGTTAAAAAACCCGATGCCTTTATGGTAAATCATCTTTTTAGAATATTATAAACACCCCCTTCAATGAACGAGACTGTGATGGTTTTCAATACACCAATCAAACTGCCCAAAAATAAATATTCATGTTATCGGGATTCTTAGCTAATCAGAGTGCTCTGTCCAATTTTGGCAGCAATCCCAATATGTTGTGCACAAAAGGGATTGCAGATTGTTCAAGTCGGTAATTGGGCACCGCCGGACACCGCCGGAAAAAAGAAAATTTTAATTGTTATCTGACCGGCTCAACCCCCCGCCACATGATCATGCATAAAATGCATTGCTTGTTTGTTATCCATTACGAAAATCGAAACGTTTTAACTGGGTAGCAGGTGTCCCATTAGGCCACCTGTGCGCATGTCTGTCCTGAGGACAGGCAAGAACAAATTTGAACAGGAAATTGTTGCTCGTTTACCAAACCCGTTTTTACGTAAAACTTTTAAACTGGAGAGCAAGTCCTCACATTGCCTTGGGAAATACCAGGTGCAGTGTGGATCAGATGGCATCTGGGGGCGTGGGTATTAAAACATTTTACTGGTAGTACAGGAAAGTTTCTTAACCTTCACTCGGAAGAGACTGATTGATATTGCCGGGTACCCCACCATGGGAAAACACTTGTAGACCTACCCGCAGAAAAAAAACCTACAGGAATCGTGTAAGAGAAGCCTATAGTACGTGAAAGACGCATTCAATCCGTCGAATTCACCTGATCTAAAATGCTCAACAATCTTCAAACAGTTAGAACTAAATTAGTGCGGTTAATTTGTCTTTACAGTAATTATTGACGATGAACGAAAGCATGTGAATTATTATAATTCCAGTTCAGCAGTCTGGCTCGTTCAATAGGACGATGGGAATTCGGCGCGTTCAAATACACTTATTTATTGAGCCTCATCCTGCAATTTTCACGTACAGTTTCCTTACTTGTTTATAATTTTCTTGCTGTAGTTTTAATACAAAACCTGAGAACTATACAGTGGTTGTTATGAGTATCTAGTCAAATGGTCCTCGCATAAGGGACGTACACCCCTCCCACTTTAAACCATAAGTTCTGGAGAAAAGCAAACGAATTTAATCAGTAGAACTAGAACTCAAAGAAGATATGTGTATGCAGAAATAACTTAGATATGGATAGATATTTTTATTTTTAACAATTATGAGAAAAAGTTGCTAGAGGAAATATGGATCAATCATGAATAACAAGATGACCAAGGTAAAACGAAATAGTGTTTCTTCCCATTAATTGTTATCAATAGTTTTGCATTAGGTATTAATTAATTAAATTAAAATCATACGCACGAAAACTACCATTTTAAGCAAGTTTGTTTTGTGGCTTACTCATGCAGGTTGGGGGCAAATGATTTTTCCCCGAAAAACGACAGTGCCATTTTTTTAAAGGATCTTCGAACCCCAAGAAATGTGGTAAAACCGTTTCTAAATGTTGGCGCTTTCGATTTATTAACTAACGGCAAAGTACTCTGTAAGGAAACTTATCCCCTCCCCGTCCCCTATGGGATGCACCAACCGGAACGGAAGGATCTGGGACTTGGCTACCAAAGAAAATCTGTTAAAAGGGCCATCCAATCCTCTAGTCCCTAGGGACTTTATTCACGAGGAAACCATTTTATGCCCCGATCGTTGGCACAACTGTAACCTGCTCTTGCGTGCAGGTCCTACTCCGCCACAGGCATCAGCACCAATTTCATAGCCTTAGAAATAGAGGGACACCAACATTTCATGTTCCCGCCTCAAGCAAAAGCTACCCCTCATCAGCTGGGCTGGGGGCGTTCAGTTTTGTTTGTAGGGATGCGACCGTAACGAGTGCTTTTCCTAGTCATTCGTGGGCCATCGAAGTTCAGTTTCGACCACAGGAGCCTCCGTTGACAAGAAAACTGCGCCCCTCTTAGTTCAGTTAGAGGCTCATAAGGTGTATGTCAACCAACCCACCAACCCTGCCACCAACCCTGCACAAGTGCGTGTGTTTTTCGAATATAATCCTCACAACCATTTCGTCTATTATAATTAAACACCAGAATCCACTGTTGTTTTACAAAGGCATTCTTAAACCCATGCAAATTTACCTTAAAGTATAGCTGCAATAAATACTTCTAGGACCGAATTTTTCTGCAACTTTGCCCCCTGTTTTTAATGTATGGATACTCGTATACATTCCTTTTTGGTAAAATGCAATGAAAAGAGTACTTTTTCAAAACACTTAATGCCACGTGTGCTTTCCAGGACAACGAGGGCGCTGTTGCTGTTATGTTATCCAGGGAAAACAAAGTTCAGTGCATAGTTTCTCTGTTCTAATTGTAAACCCGGAATTTACTTACTGAAAATATATGTCGGCAAGGGATTGATGCTTACTTATTGCTACACAGATAAACAACAATGCATCAGCGAAGAAGAGACAACTTAGTCCAGTAAAACCTACAAACATGCAGGACTTTTTATGTACAAATCAATGTAACACTGAGGCTTTCTTCCTGGGATGACGTCGCAGTTTTGCTCACGAATATGGAAATGATCATCAGTACAAAACCCAAAAGCCAGGAAATGCCCTTTGAAATAGTGAAACAAACGCTAGTAATAAGGTTAACTGAGACACAAAGGCTCATTTTAAAGGTTTTAATAAAACATGTTAATTGAAACTACCCTCTAATTGCAACGTTTGAGCCAAACCTAGCAAGATAATATTTTGCATAGGCAAAATACATACCCACGTACCGTTGTCATGTCAGCATCATGACGTTTCACATGATGAGAGATATCTTGCATAAGGAAAATACATACCCACATACCGTTATCATGTCAGCATCATGACGTTTCACATAATGAGAGATATCTTGCATAAGGAAACTACATACACACGTACCATTGTCATGTCAGCATCATGACGTTTCACATAACGAGAGAGGCATTAGTCTAGAATGAAGAGCTCTTCTTGCTACCAACATGAATGCAAAACACATGTATAGACCTATAACTATTTTATTTAAAGTTTTTAGGGTTCAAATCGTGGTATCCAGCGTCGTTTACGATTCCAATGTCATAACGGCGCACCTGAAAGGGGGTGCTTATTGGCTTTTTGAAGTTTTATCTGATCTTCTCTTTTCCATTGCCCGTGTTGAATCCGGTGACGTTGTCCAGTCCTTTCTGCGCCTTCGTCAACTCCTTCCACGACTGGTAGATCAGGATCGGGGGCACCACCAGCCAGGGAGAGTTAAGACCGAAGACATAAAACCACCAGTAGTAAGGGTGGAAGCGTGGGCCGTGGGCGAAGTCGTCGAAGATCTCGGTGAAGAAGTACAGAAGGGTACCTGTGTCGTTGGGGGAAACGAGATCATTCTTCAAAAGTACTGTTTTTCAAGAATGGAAAAATACCTCAAGTTTACACAAGCAAGCTGGCAAAACTCTGACGTGGTTTGCGGAAGATGGCAAAGCCACGTGTACAGCTATTACAATGACAATCGTAGACGGCGACCATGAAGGAATAAAAAGTGACCAAGTGTTTCATTACTTATCAAAAGATGTTTTGAGGACGACAAAGGTATTTTTTGTGTATATAAAAAATCTCGCGCCATTCGATGCTTCAGTAGACAGAAACGGATTCGGCAGAATCTGCTTCCTACACACCAGTGTGAGTGAATATACGGATTATCTGTGAGATGCAAGACGTAAACGACTTTCCATCATCACAATTTTATCCGTTTGGCACGAGCCTATTGACTTACCGCATTATATTTGCGCAAAGTATATCCGACTAAAGTATGTGACCTTGATACAGAATCGCAAGCGGCTTTTCTATCTTGTCTCCGACAGTTTTCCGAACTGTTATGACTTATGCCGGTAATATACACCGGACAATGAAAAATGTGGATCTAGCAAATAACAACCACAAGTAGCTAACTCTCTGCTCAATAAATATAACGATTGACCACGACTGCAGCAAGTAAATATGCTTCCATTTGACTCTTTGAATAAGAATTAACAGGGTTTCCATCCGCAAAATGGTATTAACCTTTCAAATATTTTAAAAAAAAGATGTTTGTTTCCTGGATTATCTTGTGAAGAAATCAAAGCTAGACCGTGTTACAAATGTTTGTGTAAATATGCGATGGAAAATTACAGATAGTTTGTGTTAAATCTCCTCACACTGAGTAGTTACTTGTTTGATTATTATTTGTTTAAAATTGGATGAATTCCTTTACTCAAAAGTGTAGACAGATAAATCGGCTTACGGCGGACGAGATATCAACACGCTAAGCAACAGCAAAAAGTTGTGGAAGTTTTCATGTCAGTTTAACAAAGCTATACTTGTTTTCTTACCATAGAATTGGCCGATAGACACACCGAACTGGAGCACGTGACGCAACGGGTGTCTGTTCAGAAAGCCCCACACGATCAGGAAACATCCTGGTCCCTCCAGCCAAGCCGTAAGGCTTTCCATGATAATGATACAGGCATCAGCCCTAAAAGAAAGAAATAAATCATTGATTAATTTCAAGCCGTTTGGCTGTAAGGCTAAATTGTAATGAATGCAGAGTAATGCGTGCAGAAAATAAAGCAAACTTTTTACATCGGCGAATAATATCTATCAAGACACCGAGTCAAACGGCAAGAAAGTATTGTTAACGGAATATTAAACGGATGTATCAATGGTCGTTTAATCAGTGTATGGATACTTTCTGGGTTTCTGCATAATGACAAGAGCAAATGTACTCACTGCATATATCGACTGTCGCCTTTAGCATATTCCTTCCCTGTGTAAAATCAAAACAAATGGGATTTTACTGAAACTTGATCGCAAACATCTGGATGATCAGCAAAAACAATTCTAGAAATGGAATTCTGGTACCAAGAAGAAAGATGGAAAACTGTGACCGAAGCCGGCACGAGTCGTCTTCAAGTTCCAAGAACCACTTTCGGAAATTATTTCAAAAGAACCTTACACAATGCCATGGAAATTAATAGGAACCGTCGATTTTTTCATTCACATAAAACTGTCCATTTATGTCGCGTGAGACATTCAAAGCTTGCTCGATCTCGTGCAAATCAAAACAGGGTAACTTAAAAAATGGCTACAAGACATTTGTAAGAATGCCTCGTGTCAGAGAAAAGTTAGAAAGTCAAAAAAGGTCCTTGAGGGTAAATAATCAGTGTCTTTGACATTTTTGCAAACGTTGTCGATATCTTTAGTCTATTAGGGAGTAACACTTGTCATTGTGAAATTCCGATAGATGAAAAAGCACTTTAATAATACAATTACTAACAGAGCTGGGCCAAGAAATTGTTGCTCCCGGGGAAAGTTCCGCTGTTGAGACTGACGTAGCCCTCTACGACCATGTGAATGCAGCCGCACAACACCCACCAGCACAACGCAGCCCTCTCCCACTGGCCCAAGAGTCGGCCGAACTTGTCCTGCTTCGTGTACTGCCATGCTAGCCAGAAGATGACTGCAAAGCTGCCCAGAGTCAGGCCGGTCACTGCAACATCCGGGAGGCTGTTCTCCTTGTAGTGGGGCAGCTCCAGCCCCAGGGGATAGTAAGGGTGAGACACATTAGACGCCATGGAGATGTGCTGTGAGAAGCTTGCTACACACGGGGGACTTGATAAGTAAGCCTTGGACTCTGACAGAATCTCAGGCTTCTCTCCGATAGAAATTTGAGCTTTCGATAGGCTGATATTTCAAGAGCTCTCTTATCAGCCGCGATTGCGCAAAAGCGATCGTGCGATTCAGGGAATCCAAACTGTGTATGCGGGTGCCGCCATGGCTGACATCACACCATGTATGATTTCCCCACACAGGTCAAATTTTGGAAGATTGTGCGGGCGTGGTGTTAAGTCACCAAAGGCCTCTCAGCTGTAGGTGTATTTTTGCTGCAGACACGACGGCATTTTGTGCAAACCGTAAACCAAAATTTTAAATTCAACGTTGTTCTTGCATGTCATGCATTCCTTCGACGTAAGAACAGTGGCGTTACTGTGGATGGTAGTGGGGCACGGAGGCACGCTCCTCCCCCAACAGAAGCCTGTGTCAACAGATCCCTTTTCTCTGCATTGGAAACTTACAAAGCTAAATACAATGTGTTTAGAAAAAAGAAACCGATTAATTTGTTTATATCTCGGACATGAATAAATATTTTGGAAATTGTTAACCACCATTTATGCTCTCTTTCTTATGACAACAAGAAATCCAATTTGCTGTCCCAGATGACTGAGCACGAAGCAGTTCCATCAACCATATCAGAACTGGTCTTGAATCAGATAGATGTTTTGGTTAAGAACCTTGTCTGCCAGTGCTGGGCTTTTTGTAGGGCCTCCAAATTATGCAGTCCTTAGAGTGTTATTTCATTGCACGCTCCTTAAAAGTTGGAAAGGTTGTTCATTTTCTCAAACCAGCAAAAATGCAGCTTACAACCGAGCAGCGTGTGTTTGTGGTAACAGATATAGTGGTCGAGGACTGGCAACACCCAGCAAGCAGCTGATGCATTTGGTTAGCGTTTTCCTGACCGCGCCATTCCTGCCAAGTCGACAATTTGGAAAAACATACGAAAGTACCAAGTGGAGGGGGACAGGCTTGAATGAATAAATTGAAGAAATTAATCTCGGTTTCCTTTTTTGAACACACAGTACAAGCCAAAGTTAATTTGTTTCTTTGAACAAATATCAGCACCCTGAGTCACCTGTCAGAAATTTTACCTGACACCACAGTGTAAATGTTTTCTGTCTTATTTTTTAAAACGAGTTTTTGTTTTGTTTGCTTATTAGCTTTCAAATAAGTAGGGTTCAGTAGAGGAGGGGTGGAGATAAGATTGCCCTTTGCGAGCAACAGGAACTCTAATTATTGTAAATAAGGTTGGGATAAGACATAAAGGAAAATTACTCTTTCCCTATTCATTCAGCAAAGTTTTGCATCCTATCCCAATAGCTCGGCAAAACTTACCTGACGTACTCTCTGTGAATAAAGTTAAAAAGTACATAACCACGCTCATGAATATTTGACACGGATATTTCCCCGAGCATATCTTACCGGAGGTGAAATGGTCTTAAGCACAGAACGAAAATTTACACATTCCGAGTCAGTAGTGTTCAGGTATGATTGGCATGCTCTGCGCGATCAGTTTATCCGAGTACCCGCATCAGTTTTTTTTTTCTTCCTTCCATTTGCTCTGGTGATTTTAATGTCTTCCTGTGCTACCCCCAGAATATCTCCTTAAGTGCTGGTAGGACCTATCCGCGAACAAAATCACGCACGATCGACGTGCTCTGTTCATCCACTAATTTTTTTATTTGAGCATTTTCAGCGTCACTCGCGTTTTTTATGCCTCTAGGCAGCTATGACCTCATACTGTTTTGGCAGCATTTTTATCCAATCAAATGAGACTAACCAAAGAGCGCTCAGCCTACGGACAACGAGCACTCAACACGAAGGATGGAAAACTCAGTCTGTTGGTTGACTTTAAGAAAAAAACAATTGGTTCTTTTTGGGGGCACCTTTCGGGAGACTTTATTAATAAAATAAAGTTTGTATTCGTTATCACTCAAAAATGGAGAACAATAAAAGCATCCATAAATGTGCTGTTTTGGTTTTCGATTCTGCATGAATGAAATGCATGTTGTAAAGGCATCATGGACATCGCCCTTATGTAGTGTCATAAAGTGTCAGCGCACACCCCGCCGCTATTCAACTTTCCATGGCCAGGCAAGTCATCCCCCATAATTCCCCGTCCCCAACGGTGGGTCTCCCTCAGTCAAGCTCTCCAACAATCGTCGCCCTTGGCACTTCGCAAGATAATGATGGAGGACAAATGATTCTGGGAAACCAGAGAGTATATCAACTATCACTCGGGAGCGGATTCCCGCGTCATTCCTTCGCGACATCTCGTCCAGTTTCTTCATGAATTCAGCCGTTTAACAATGGCATATCCAGGGGATAGTTGTTCTCAACCTCTTTTCACGAATAAGTGAATTTAAATACAAAGAAGGGAATTGACCAAGGTATCTTTGACTTCAGCCTCACTACACTTTTTTTATCTAATCATAACACTTCAAACCTGTAACAATTAGCTTCATAGAAAGGTTTTCGGTAAAGCTAACGCGTCTCAGCTGAGTTTTTTTCCACCGCTTCCACGGTGTATCCATAGGGTCGGGGCTGGGAGGGGTCCCCAGACGATTGCCCCACTTCCCGCCTTGAGCAGAGGCACCCCCTCATAGGTTGAAATTAATTAAAAAGAGCCATATTGATCGAGTGGGTTCATTAACGCCTGTGTTTCATACTCGTCCAATTACAGAAGTTCAGTTCCAACAAAAGGAGGAGCCTCCAATCCGAAAATTGCGCCCTCTCTTGGTCTGCTCAAGGCCCATAGACCCACTGCATGCGCGAGAACGATGATTTCAACACATTCTGCCAAAAAGTGTGTAATGACTCACCATGTCAAAAACGTTTAACAAAATAACTTCGTTTCTGTGGCTCATAATCGTGTAGTCGGTCTCCTTGCGCTTGCCACTGTCAGATGACGTAACCGTTTCTGGTTCTTCGTTTTTGTGGGGCTTTTACGTCACAACCATGTTTCTGGTCAGGGGTCGCCGCGATAACACTCCCCAAGTTACTAAGTTAGGTTCATACGTGAATGTAACGGCAAACCTAACTTGTTGGCACCGTACCTCACCACATACGAAAATAATTTGAAACTTAATCGTATAAGCTCTAGAGGGCGCTGTTAAGCGTGATGACACGTGAGCGCCAGTTTTTGTTACTGCAATTGTTTGAGGGATTTTTCTCTGTTCAAATAAATCATTTCTTTTCCTGTCTAATGGGGCCATCATTACCTGACTGGCACAAATGATACAGTCATATAACGAGTGAACTGTACTCCACCAACTTTTGGTACCGTCCATTGTTCACTTGCTTTTTTTTAGACCGAAAGTTCTTATTAATTAAAGGGTAGCTGAAACGCAGTTATTAAAAATACGCACCTCCAAAATGCACCTTTACATCTCAGCTAACCTCATTTCCTTTTTTTTTGTTTTCGCTCTCATGAAGGGTATTTGCTGTCTTTTTATTGCTATGTAAATGGTATTTCCATCTGTATTATCATATCAGGAAGAGAGTCTCAGTGTTGCATTGATTTGTGCACATTAATGCTGCAGATTTTCTTTTAGATTTTGTTGGCATCGTTTTTTTCTCGGTTGATTCTTTTTTTAAAAGTACACAGCAATAGGCAAGCATGTAACGGTTTGTAAACCTTCCTTAGAACTTGAAATGTTTTCGTCGTTCAGTTAATTTTGGATTCACAATCTGACCAGATAAACCTACGCACTGAAACGTGTCTTCCGGTCTGTAGATGGTATCACAGCAACAGCGCCCTTAGTTGTCCAAGAAATCATGGGCAAGTTTTAAAAACTGCCCTTTCCAATGCATCAAATCGAAAAGAGGTGTTATTATCAAACAATTTTCATTTATTGGAGAAGAGTTTAAACTGGCAGAGAGATTAGGGCTGAGAAAACTCCATTGCTGCTCCTTTTTTTAAAGCTGGAACTGGGGCACTGTCCCTGATGGTCATCTGTCCTTATCAGCTGACAGCAATAACACCTGTCCCCGTAGGCTATAGTCATGTGCTTTTGGACGGTCAGTCAAAGCCAAAGAAAGCTCAACCAGGTGTCTGTGTACTACCTACTCTACAACACTTATTAGTTATTTCATTTCTCATTAAACGGATCTCGTCTCTTTCATCAAAGCCCTCGTATATCTATATCTAGCACTACTTTATCGATCAGATTTTTTTCAAACGTAACAATTTACAAAGTCTCCTCTAAACGTTGTAGGCGTTCTTTGTCTTCTGCGATCTACAAAGTTACGTGGTCGTAAGCCGGGTGCAAGCTAGTAAGTAGGCCGAAAATTTCTTGCGCCGGCCAATCACAATTTGTATGCACTATGTTCCACGAACTTGAGGATTTATAGAAAAGACGTGCAGGTTGTGTCTGGGTGAGATTTCGAAGAAATTGGTGCCCGAAAACGGTCTATTTTTTGAGAACTGTGTCGGAATCGATTTGTCCGGAATGGCCAGGGGGCTTCAGCAGTGCCTCTTTCTGTGAAAAAAAATATCTTCAAAAGTCATTTGTTAATAAATGGAAATTTAAAAAGAAAATGAAAAATGATAAAATGAGCTTTAATTTGATGTGTGCCTCAAGCGCCTGATAAAACTCGTAATTATTCTTCCTGATGTTTCGAAGTTCAGGTATTTTCACTTAGTCTATTGGCTGCGGTAGTTTATTTCCTGGCCTGCATCCATCAAGCTAGCAAGGCACGAATTTGGAAAGTGCGCCCTCAGTAGTTCAGATACACGAATTAGCCTCCAAAACTCCATTAACGTTATGTAAGTACAAATCATAAAATGATAAAGGTATGTAGGCCCCAAGTTGTAGACAAACAGAAATGTAACTTTTTTGCCTTTGATCTTTGTGTCTAATCATGGGGGAAGGAAGACATGGTCCAGTATGCCTGACAACCTTGCCATTTATTACCTTGTAGATTCTGTAGCGATTGGCCACGCTATCATAGAGGAAGGGTAATCGATCATCACACAGCTGACATTTAATTGAGAGTACATGCTACTGATTTTCTGTAGTGTGGCATGTGGATGGGCCAAATGCTCAAGAATTTCACCCTGTTGATGAGGATGTAAGGTGAATAATCCTCCCCATCTGACATCCAACTTCACCGACCTGACCAAGAAGGCATGTATGAAATTTGGTGACACAAAACAGCCAGAATGTGTTTATGGGAGTTAGTACATGGCTATCTGTAAGGTTTGTATAAACCTTACAGGTCAGGAAGTAGAAGTGGCATACTATTGTTGAATAGCACGATCACGAAGGGTAAAGTTGCCCCTTTGCTTTGTGTAGGCCCAGGCCTAAGTCCAAAGTCATGCCGACCACAAGGATCCCATAGTTAACATGGTTAACGTGGTTAGCCAATGGACCTTTGCCCATATGCATAAGGCATGCGCATGCGCATTACTACCACTGCACTGGTTGGCAAAGTTGCTTAAATGTATGACGTTACTATACAATCTCTATGCGCGCGCAACCATGACAGCGTGTACCTGTACATGTAGGCCTATGTGCTCATATGAGTAGATAGGCCTAGTATAGTTTGACATGGGTGCCAAACTTTAAGATAAGAAATTGTTACTTTCCAACTTCAGGACACTGAAAACTTCACTTACACAATACATGTAGTTTCAAGAAAAATGTACATTTTTCAAAAAAGGCTGTAAAATGGTTTTGATTGACCTTCAACGCGCCACATTACGGTTAGAACAGCTTTCCTACCCTGCCACACTTGCCAACCAAAGTAGCACGCATACGCCTGTCTAGTTTGCATATCTCATGGGAAAGGTCCATTTCCCATTCCGTCGCCATTTTGATTATAGTGCCCTCGTGTGATGAAGTGAAGAAAGCTACAGGGGAACAAATTTAGTTTTTCCTTTTCGTAAACTCTACAAATTGAAACTGCAAGAAGCATTTGCCAAAAGTTATGCATTATTGTTGTTGTGTTTTGTTCCCCTCTGTCCCTTTCTGAGCATGCACACGTGAAATGTGAAAAAGGCTTACGTGTAAGTACACGTAGGCCGACATGTTCTCATTTTATGCAAACACCCCCCGCTAGACTTGAAAACAATGACTCCCCCTCGTCAAGTTTGAATATACATGTACCTGTGTCATGTCTGTTCATTTTAGGGCTGTACTTAACATGCCAAATGTTCCAAATAATATTACATCAATATTAATATCAATAGATATTTAGATCAAGTACCAAATAACTGAATATTTGGAGGTGAAAATCATTGAAAATAGAAAGGGGAACAAATTCAATTTGGTCACAAAATTACACTTTCAAAGCATATTGCAAGGTGTTGAGTGCGGTTCAAGGTAACTGATGTATGCGCCCAACAAATCTGCCAGAAACCGTTGCAGCTGAATATTTGAACATTCAATTATATGTAAATAGAATACATACAATTATTCAACTTGACTCAGCCCTAGTTCATTTGCATTTCCCCTCAAACCTATATGTGTGCGCAGCACTGAAGATGCCGATCAGAGTTGCTGTAATTGGTGGAGGTGCGGCGGGCCTGTGCGCTGCACGGTACCTCACCAAGAAGCCTGACATGTTTCAGGTGGTGGTCTACGAGCAGTCAGATCAGATCGGAGGCACCTGGGTCTACACGGAGGATGTCGGCACGGACAAGTATGGCCAGCCGGTTCACTCAAGCATGTACTACCGGCTGAGGTAGGCTGTTCAGCATGTTCAGTTGGAGCAGGTGGCAAAATTATTTTGTAGGGCAGAAAAAAAATATAGTTGTGTTTCCGGTTACCCAACCCATGGCAACTTAGAAAAATCTAAGGATCCTACAGTACAGTTGTACATGTAGGTACAGGTAATGTACATGTATGAGAAAGATTTCATATACTTTTAGCCTAGGACTTGTTATCACTTTCTGACGGCTGTTTTAACATTTTAAGGGAATATGGATGCTGTCCGTATATGGAACTCTTTGCGGCACATGTATATTTTGGCCCCAACCCACCACTCAGATGTTGTGCACATACATGTACATATATCACTTGTAGGTTTTTTAGCCTGCCGTTTGAAAAAACTGGTTTACCGTTGTTTGCAGTTTCTTCTACTTTCTAAATTCTTAACCAGTCTGTGCCCCCCATTGAAATTTTGAAATGTGTGGCACCTACATGTATGCACTTTCAAAGTTTGCTTTCAGTGCTTTCTGGGAAAAAATGTGGTTCCCTCACTAGCCCTTTGTTACCCCCCTAAGAATTTCCCTGTAGCCCCAGTTACCAGATATTGGGGGTGTCCAAAAAATATGCATGTTGTCAGCAGCAAATGAAATCTTGCAGGGGGCCAATGAGCTCCTTATCTGACCAATTTTCAGTATATTCTATGATACTCAAGTGGCCGCTGAGCACCCAGTTGGACAATACTTCTGCATATAGTGGGGGGGAGGTGTCCAAGGCCAAAGGGCCAAGGGATGTCCGAGCTGGACAAAGAGAGGGCGCAGTGTTCATAGCAAGAGAGGCTCCTTTGGCCGGAACTTCACTTCACTGGTTCATGAACGACTGTGAAACGGACACGTTATGGTCGCGCCACTGCCAACAAACCGAACACTCCCAAGCAACTTGACTCTTTTTCAACTGATAGGAGGGGGATGCTTCTGCTTAATTATGTTGAAACATTGTTGAAAGGGGCCATTCATCTTATTTGTAGAACAAACCTTCCCAAGGAGGTCATGATGTTCCCTGATCTTCCTCTCAAGGAGGGCGGGAGAACTTCCTTTATCAAGCACAACGATGTCCTCCGTTACCTGAAGCGATATGCTGCAACGTATGACTTGCATAAATATATTCAGGTAAGGCTAGGATTCCTTTTTTGCAGTAGAATGAAAATGATACAACAAGATTGTGTTTGTAAAGAAAATGTTTTATAAGTGGTTTTTTTTTTCAAGAATATTTTCAGTGCTGCTCATTAAAGAACCCGACCTTCTTGTCCATTTTCTTATGATGTGATATTTTTAATGAGGTGGCCTTTTCCAACTGGCAGAATTTTCAAAGATGGCTGCATTTTCCAGACTCATTTGCATTGTAAATACTGTTGATGATCATTGGAGAAAGGATTTTTCACTCTGCCTAATACGTTTAAACTTGCAGTACAAACGGATTACAAATGGCACCAAAACCTAAAAAGGAAACAAGAGAGAGAATGAGGCAAGACAGGACGAGAAGCCAATTCCTTTTTTCAGGCCTTTTTGAATCTTTCTGTAACCCCTCCCCCCTTCTGCGACAACCACCAGTACTGCGCACCTCCTCAAAACCAGTGAGTGCAGGTACACGTACACAGTTGTGAGACTATAATGTGCATTCAGTGAAAGTTATCGTGGGGACAAAGTTGTGTCCAGAGCACTTGCTCACTCTTCTTGAGTGTAAACCAGCATTCCCCTTCTCTTGAACTCAAACATGCAGCTGCAGACTAGGGTCGAGTTGGTGAAGCCAATCACGAGCAACGACAGAACTACATGGGAAGTGACTGTGAAGAATGCAGAGGACCCTGACGCCGTGCCGCAGGTCCATGTGTTTGATGCAGTAATGGTCTGCAATGGGTAAGTGCTCGGAGTTGTCGCTAATCTCTAGCCCCCATTTCTCTCTGTTTGCATAAAAGGTCCACATTTTCAGTTGAGACAGAGAGCCCTGGAAGCTGGTGACTTCACACAATGTACTGTACATAACTAAGAAAAAAAATATTGACTGTCTGCTGGAGAAAAGCAAATAGAAATGAGAAAACCAAAAAAAGAATGAATTATGTATGTCACATCTCACTGCCACTGAGCAACTAGGCATAGCTGTGTTTAAATCACAAACTGGATGTACATGTATGTAATTTCAGTTTTGGTGGATCATCTTTACAGTAAGTATGCAGTGCCCAGTTACCCAGATATACCTGGCTTGGAGACGTTCACGGGGAAAGTCATCCACAGTCATGAATACCGCCACCCAGAGGATTTCCAGGGCCAGACAGTGGTCCTCTTGGGTGCCGGAGCCTCTGGCTGCGACATCTGTGTGGACCTCCACCCGTTTGTGGATAAAATCTACCTCAGCCACCACAAACAGGAGATTACCAGCATGCTTCCCAGTAATTTGCAGCAGGTGCCGGATATCGCGTCGATCGACAATGGCAGCATCGTGTTCACCGACGGGCAGCGTGCAGAGGCCGATGCGCTGATCTTGTGCACAGGCTACCTGTACAACTTCCCGTTCCTGGCAGCGGAGTGCGGGGTGGTCGTGGACCGGATGCGCATCTCGCCTCTCTACAAGCACGTCCTGCACACTGGGTTCCCGTCCTTGTCCTTCATGGGTATGGTGTGGAGCATCAACCCCTTCCAGCTGTTCAGCTGCCAGGTACGCTTTGCCATGGCCGCGCTGGATGGCACAATGACCCTACCCAGCACCATCGACATGGACACCGACACGCAGCAGGACTACGAGTATCGGCGCCACGAGTTGAAGTACCCCCACCATTACGCCCACAAGTTGGACTCGATGCAGTGGGACTACAAAAAGGAACTTTTGCAACTGGCAAAGGTAGAGGAGGACGACGAGGCCATCAACCCCATCTTTGAGGAGATGTACAATGAAACGCATCACCTCCGAACTAAGGACCTGGTTAACTATAAGACTCGAAGCTTTGAGATGTCTGATGACTTGAAAAGTTGGGAACTTTTATAACATTCCGTAGTTGGGAATTTGAGCACTTTCAGGGGAATTTGTGTTTGAAACCACCAACTACCTTTTTCATTTAAATAACCGAAAAGTCATTTTATTACATTTTCATGAAGTTTAATGACCCACAGTCTTCATTACGAAATCAAAGTGGAAGGCACCGGTAAAAAAGATTCTAATAAGTGACTTTTAAGCACTTTTATGCATGTATTGACTGATCCAACAACTAAAATGGGAGGCCATAACCAGGCCATAAATCTGTATTGCTGACTGAAGGGGATGGAGATGAGGGGGGGAACCATGTGACATTATAATTTCCTATCTCCCAGACAGCATTCCCCCAGTAACAGTTTGGTATTGCAAGATCTGTCCAGTTTCTCCAATGCTGTGAAATTCCCTGGTGTCATTGTTTATGTATCATACAGAGGTGACCCAAAATTGAATTCTGAGATATTTTTAATGAACCCTATTATATAAAATTGAATTTTAAAGTAAAATGTCCATGTACATTTACCTGTAATTCTTGTTTTAGAGTTGTAAAGTAAAGAATCCCTTTTTAAAACTTTAGCCCAGCGAATGGACCTAAAGTAAAAAACAAAGGGAAATAAATGACCAAACTGTCCCTGTTGGTAGGTTTTCTAATCCACAGATTTTGCTCAGGGAGTACATGACAGTTGTTTAAGTCTGTGGTGTTTCCTTTGAGAAACAAAGAGAGATCTTTGAGCTCATCAACATTTTGCATGAATGCAGTGCAAGACCTTTGTTTTTATACAGTAGACACAACTAATCTGATCATTTGATTTAAGACGCCGGACAGTAATGGTAAATTTTTTATTGTGTAAAAATGCAAAAAAAAGTGTATTAATAAAATAAAGTGGCACTTTTATGTAGCTTTGTCTTATGTATTTGCAATGAATCATACACCCACCGGTCTAAACAAGTTGGTTGTAGCAAGTACTCATTTGACCATACATCCCCAAAACCATCAAAGACAGGTACAGTCCACAACAGCCATATGTATGTATGCATAGCACCTTGAAGCATTTAATATCCATCCAATAGAGGGATCCCAATACGACGCTTTTAGCGTTGATCTGCGCACTTCCGCGTTTGAAAACGAGGCTGTATGTGTCAGCTTCAATTCTTAATACGATCAGACGATTGAAAGTAAGGAGTCAAGACACAAAATACCTGAAGGTATGTTAAATTCAGACTTTTCAGGCTGCAAATTGTTGTGGAAGAGTCTTTCAGGATGACTCGACACGTAAAATCAAAAGAAAAAATAACGACAATTTACCCTGAACTAACGTACCTGCGATGGTCATGTATCTTGTGCAGTGGGCGTGGTTTAAACTGAAGTGGTGTCACACTTACGAACGGGATACTGTATGTACTGTGTCAAATCCGCGGGTGCGCGCGATGAAGTTCAACACAGAGAGCCTCGGTTTCAACGCGAATATGCGCAGACGGCGCTAATGTGAAATCCCTCTATATACATTGTACATGTACGATCTACACTATTACACACAATTTGAGTGTAAAAATTCCAAGTTAAAACATTGAAATACCTGTTTACGTAAAACACGGATCATTATGCAAGCATTCTATTGCACAGTGTCTTTGAAGCCAATCTTCCAATTCCCATTCCAGCTCCCTGTGCAAATTATTGCCTCCCTCCTGCCAGAATTCAACCTATTAATCTTTAAAACTGCCATTAGAGGACGGCCATGAATATCATATCTTACAGGTCACAGAAGTATCACGCATTTAGCACAAAAGAGGGCAGAACTAGTTTAAAGTCAGCTATTACTATAATAGCCAAATGGGCCAACACAGATGCACCGGTGGCGTTGTGCTTTGTTTACATGTGCATGTAGGGTATGCTTGCTTAGAATAACAGGTTTCATACAGAGCTTTAAACTAAGATCAATACATTCCTCATTCTTATAATCCCTCGTCACTGGTCCAATGAAATATTCTGAAAACCCTCTCAGTTCCCTGAGGAGTATACGTTTGACGCTGCTGTTTTTGTGCGAGGAAGCTGAAGTCAATCACACTAATCATCTTTGCCCTCACTGGTACCGATTTATACTCCTGGGTGGAGCGAGGCAAGTGGGAGTCATCCGACTTGCCCACGGTCACAGCAGGTGACCAGCAGCTGGATTCTAACCCCAGACCCGGTAGGTTGACAAACCCTAAGTACTCAGCCAACATGCTTCAAGCAGTTTCCTCTTAGGCTTTGAATCTATCATCCCCACCTGGTACCCATAAAACCACCTGACGTTGCCGGTACATGGGCCTGCTATCTTGTTGCAACCTCTCGGGATAGAACACCTGTTTACCACCATCCCCAGCCTCTCTCTTTACGGAAATAATTACGGCCTGATCTGTGAAGAGGAGACAGGGGTCAGTAGGGCCACTTCGGAGTTCGTGGCCTCTTGAAGAACTTTGCACAATGTAAAGCAGCGGGAATCCTCGACATGTTTCACCTACATCCTGTCCATTTGCACCACGGTATAACTTGTGGGTCAGGAAAAGTGGACATGACGTGACTTTGTGGCATCTTGGGATTACAAATTGACGGAAAGGGAACGTACAAAATGATCTTGATGCTTTATCTATGCGATTTGGTTCGGCTTTTACGGTGACGCTGCATTATTACACGTAGACCATAAATTACATGCACATAATCTTGACTTCTTGGTGGGAACTGTTTCACAACGGAGCAAATGCGATGAGGCTGCAAACGTGTTATCACAGCTACATGTATAAAAGTCAATCAACTCCCACTCTTCTATATTATACACAGAGGGTTTTGACTCACATTCTACCATGCCATTCATATTGGCGTTCCATTGGGGGGCAATGGGGATTGTGAGTCTACTAAAACAGTGAAAAGACAATGCCCTCACTGCGGACCCCAAAACTCTTGTGCGAAAAAGTCCACTGTAACTTTGGAGTCTATTATTCGTTCATGAACATTACTTGCAGACTGACTCCATTTCTTCTAGTAGTCGCTTGATCGATTTACTGTTGAATTCCAATTAAGGAATAACGCTATGGAGGGCATCGGAATCAGCTGTAACAATATTCTACAGGTGTACCCACACTGGAATGAGATTGCAAGTGACACCCTACTGAGGCACTGAGGGGAGTATGGAGTTGCCAACCCCCCCTCCTCTACCCCTTCCCTCTGTGGTTACTGTAAGCAGAATCTTCATTCTCGTCAGCAACTTTATGTAACTTATACTGTCGGCAAAGAGGCCACCTACAGTCAAACATCTATGATTACTACCAAACATGAACAGTGCCCTCCGGTGGTATTCACCTCGATCCCTCCCCCCAACAGCAGTGCAACGTACACAGGACCCAAAACCACACAATAAACACTATGGAGGTGCAAATTTCCTAAGAACCATTTCTCTTCTTTATGTTTGGGCATATACTGCTTGAATACTTTTCAGCACAACAAAAAACCACTGTGTTGACTTCCCTGAACTAATTACGGCTCGGAATGCAAATTCCATGTGTGTGATTTTTTAGTGGCATTCAAAGCACACATCCACTGCGACAGGAGTACTTCTCTAAAAAAGGATACATTTGATTGGCAAGTCGGTGCACAGGTTCCATGGTTTTGTTGAGTTCTTCGCACCTTGCTATAAGGGCATACATACACTGTAAAAAAAAATAATAATAAAATAAAATTAATGTTCAGTCGGCATCTTGTAAGGAAAAAAAAACCAGGATGAGGCTGTGAGGTTCTCATCACTAAGACAGATGGGAACATTTCACAAGATGTACCTACTTCTTGATGACTCCACCCCTAGCGACTGCCCACCACTCCCCTGTGTCTTAGCGAGAAACCCTACTCAACGCAATGTACAACTATTGTCAAGGTGAGATGCCTGCTCGACGTAACAGGGTCCAACAGACCAACCAGCCCCAAGTGTCAGCCTGCCAGCCACCACTGGATCCAGGATTCATTGACACAATTGTCTCAGCAGCTAAGCTGTCGCTGTTAGCTGCATGTATATGCAAGATGGTCCCTCGAACTCAAAATCTTGGACTATTTACTCTTTGCCTGCTGCCGCCACGGGCATGCAGAGCCTCGATCTGGCAGCTTGACACAACAAACAAAGCCGGTTAAGTAATTCCCTAGAATGTTGCTTACGTAATTTTAAGCATGCTGCGTTAGTTCTTATACCGTGCGATTGGACAAAGCGATTCTGACGCAATTGTACAAGCTGCCAGTTCAAGGCTCTGCATGCCTATGGTGACAGCATGTAAAGAATGAATAGAGGGTTTGCGTGGTAGCCATCTTACAGGACAGTTCTTTTGTTCAAAAGGGTGTACACAAAGGTTTCCCTCTGAAAGGGGGCAACAATGAAAAGCCTCAGTGGCACCTTGCTGCATCTAGTAGGGTTATGGATATTTCTTCTTGAGGTGGCTGCAGGAAGAACTTCAATTTTTGGCTTTACCTTCACACTTTGATCGACGGTAACACCAGCCTTGTCCACTGCATCTCTGTATGTCTGTGTATGACCGACAGTTATGGCGGACATCTGCAAAAGACAATCTGTACTGGTGAACACGAGGTTGTAGGTTCGAGTCCCACCCCAGTAATGCTTCTGGGGTTTTTCGCAAGCTCTATTGCCGTGTTCCCATTGGACTTTTTTGGTTAACTTACCGCAACTTTCCTGTAGAATTACAAAATGAAATGTAAAGGGAAAACACTGTAAACTAATGTCCCTGTCAATTTACCGCGATCGCGATGTAAAACTAACAGGCCAAAAAGGGTCGCGGAAGATTTCCGCACAACCACAGCAAGTTAGCAGGGGTGCCAAAAAGTCCAATGGGAATAGTTCCCATACAATGCATATTGACCATGACCACGCTTATCCTACGAACCAGACTACTCCTACACAGAGATCAGCGAGAACACAAAAATGGTTGTATGGTTCCCATTCTCCAGCTCAATGCATAGAGTACAGCAGCGTGCCATGCACACACAGTGAAGAGTACCCGGGTAAAGCTATCCACACATTGTGTACAGGGCTTTTCCTGTATTGCCGAATTTGTCATATTTGTCTGACAAATTTGGCCGAATTTGTCTGATTTTGTCATTTTTTGGTCAGAATTTGAGGATTCTGTCATGCTTTGTACAGTGCAGGCAATGTAATCAGCTGGTCTTATTAGGCCTAACACAGAGAAAAAACACTCTATTATGGTAAAAAAAGTCCATGTGGGAATGTGCAGTAGACTGACATTAAGGAATGTTGTGGTAAGTTTCTGTGCGCCCGTGGAAGAAAAAGTCCAATGGAAACACGCCTTATGACAACATCAAGCTCACAGTGCTACATGTGTTATGAATATATCGGCGAGAGGGCACAAAAACACCCACCATCCCTCTCATCATGTCTACTGAAGACACAGACAGATTCTCCTCCAAAAATGGTTTTCAAGACTTAAAGGATGTTACTTTCAAGCAAGACATGTGGGACCAACACAATTAATCTAAGACAGTGATGCACCGAGTCTTTCTGTGCAGCAATCGACCGTGACGCTCATCATTTGAATTAAATTTGAGGCCCCTCAGGTGAAGCAAAAAATGCAAAGAATTCAGGAAAGAGGTATAACAAAATTATTAACTGCTGTGATGAGGGATATGATGTTTTCACACTCTTGGGAATGCACAGCACCCTTGGCTTCGTCTCGGGTGCTGTGAGTTCGTTGGATGTTGAAGTCTCATACCCCATGTAACGGCAGACAAATAACTGTTAGGTGACCTACGTTCTGTAGCGTGCTGGACAGGTGGCCCATCATCAGCTCCACGCTGTCGGCCACCCGCTTGCTGTGCTTTTCGATGTCCGCCAGAGCCGTCGGGTCCACCGGGGGGATGGCACTGGCGCTGATCCCCGAGGGGCTGAGGGAAGGAGTGCGGCTGTGGGAGGAGGACGGCGTGTGGCAGGCCGAGGAACCGGTGCTGCTACCTGCAGGGGACAACATGGGTTGTCAGGGAGGGAAAAACAAAACAGACTATGAACATGTCTGCCAACGGTGTGTAAAATGACACAGGTGGCATACTTTGACATAACTTCTCATGACCGTGGCTGATCATGATTTCTTAAGAAGCGCAAAAAGCACAAAAAAGGTTTAATAAAGTAAAAAACTGAGCAGAAAGTAAAACAAGGGATATCAGCTTTAAACCAAGCATAGCAAGTGGAACAAGGGTTTTTGCCTTTTATCCTAGGCAATAGGCTAACTATTATCATAAACTAACGTCTGATCTTTTTGGACAAGTGATCTTGATTTCTTGACCAGGTTAAAGCCAATTCAACTTCAGTCAAAACTCTCCTTACTTGCCTCAGAGGGAAGTTTCACTTTACAGACAAATCTAGTGATGTTTCATGGGACATTTCTGATGGCCCCTTTGACGGGCTGGATTTTGCATTGGGTGACTGTCATGGTTCTGAATAATAGCTTCAAAATGTCAATCGCCATTGGTGGGGGACCATAGTAATGACTTGTGATAGTGTTACCAAGGTCATCATACATGTACTTGTCTACATTTGCTGTTTCACCAGGGATTCAAGTCTTAAGAGGGAAAATTACTCAGACTGAAACACCTCTATTAAAACTGATTTCTATATTTGATCAATTAGATTCAGTTAATTCCACTCTTAGTGGCTTGTCCTTACAGTCAGTTTGGATGAAATTTCAGTCCTTGGCAAGATGGGGATCGAGCCAACAAGTAAAGTCTGTGGCACTCACAAACAATTCTCTCAACACTCAACTGTAAAAGGCCTGTTCATTCTTGGCAGGAATGCAAACATAAACACAAGTTTGCAACATCAGATCAAATACCCGGTATTTCCTGGGGATTCACAAAACTTGAAACACATTTTCAAGTAATTTTCACTGCAGATGTTTCTAGATGCTCAACAGTGCATTAGGAAAATAGCCAAATAGCAAATGGAAAATAGCCTCTCCATGGTAACCTCTTAGTGGTACACTGTATTGTGAAATATCGTTATTGGCACCAAAATTGAAGTGTCTGATTTTGACATCTACATGTACATGCACCTTACCATCAAACAGCATTAGTCAATGAATAAACACGGAACCATACTGAACTCCTAGCAAGCTACATGTACATATAAGCCTGCTGGACGCATTAATGATTTTGCACAAACCCCTATAATACTGGATTTTTTGCACACTTTAAATGCAAAGGTACAACATCTGCAATCCACAATCCTCCATAACATGTATTTATCATAATGCCAAAGTAATGCAAATACATACATGTACCGTACCTGTCGCCCCTGTGCAACAGAGATGGAACAATTTTCAAAGCGGACGGGGGAGGGGCCAATTGTGAGATCATCAGGCATCAGCCATCAATAGGCCAATCCACTAAGCCCCCATCGATTATAGGACCTTCCAAAAACATGGGGGGGGCATGGCCTCCCATGTGTTTTGCCCACCTGCCGCCAAACACCAACATCAATTCATACACAGGTACCGGTATCTCAGATTGCAAAGCAGCCTCAAAGAATTCACCATATTTTGAAAAGCACATGTAAATGCTCTAGTACAGTGTATTTTCAAGATGTATTTTTGCGGTGGGGAGATGTTAATTATATAAAACAGGTTTTGCCCTTACCCAACGTATATTAATAAGCACTGTATGCTCAGTGCTTGTCCGAGAGCTTGCGAAAAAAACCTCATAAGCTTACTCGGGTGGGACTTGCACCCACGACCTCCTGCTTACTAGTGCAGATGTCTTAACCACTCGACCACCGTCAGTATATGTTGGGTAAGGGCAAAACCTGTTATACATAATTAGTACAGTGTAGTAAAATACAGTTCCATGATCATGATATGGAATGGAAATCCCACATACACCATGTACAAGTAGCTGAATATTTAAAACTGGTTAGTCGTACCGGTACCTTCACACAAATATGATAACACTAGTATAGTACAAGACAAACTGGCATTCACAACTGCTTCTTACCCATGATTCCTGGTGGTAAGACAGTCCAAAACAAAAACATGAGGAGAACTGACATAAGCAGAGGGAGGATGTAAACATAATGGACAAGGCTAGGGGCTAGCCACACATGTACGGTGCACCATGCAAAACAATACTTCTACAAGCCTATCGGGAAAAAAAATACCCATTTACCACAACGAAAATATCTTGACTGTGATCAGTGATCAACTGCCTGACACTGAGTTAAACTGAGACGGTTTTTAAAATCTCAGCTTCGACTTGGGCTCAGTGGCGAAGCTACATGTACCGGTAGGATTTTACGTGTAGGGAGGCACAAAGGGGGTACCAGCATCTTATGGGGGGCACTAACTTTCAGTGGTGAGGTTTTTCTGGGCAAGTTTTTGTTAGCCTTGCTCAACACCCATTCATCTGGGTTTTTTTTTTGGGGGGGGGCATGTGCCCCCTCCCGGTGGCTACACCACTGCTTCGGCTTATCTCAGGCTCTAACACCATCCCTTGGCATTTACTATCAAAACCACATCAAATGATCCAGAGTTTTGGCTTAAGACGGTTTAAGATTTCTATCGTTGAAAGTGAAGCCGCGATGAATGAACCATAAGGTTTCCAATTCGGGGGGACTAAATTTTGTTGAAGCCAAAGTCAGTGATGAAATGAAAAAGAAAATGTAGTGCCGCTAGAGAAACCAAAATGGTTTCTCATACAGGTTTTTCGTTTCCCTTTTAAGTGATGGAGGTGGCCTTTTTCGAAATTTTTTTTTAAATGGCATTTTCCATGATGACAGGTTACATGCAAGTCCACTCCCTGTTTTGCTAAATCTATTGTGACGGCACGAGCTCTGGAATCATCTAATTTAGGTTTTCAACTAGCATCAATGCAATGCACATGTACATGAAGCCATGCATACCTTATGCATACTTCGTGTACACGGACATGTACATCTGAGAAATCCATTCACTGTGCATGTAAGTATATGTATTGGCAGCGAAAAAGGCACGACATCCAGGAAGTTTCATTGAAAAAAAAAGGAAAACAAAAAGAGGAAGGCAGGGAAAAGGGCATGTTTATTTTCACTCAGCGTCGAGTCATTTGACAGTAAATTCTGGAACACTGGAGCTTGGGATGAATAACATGTCGGCTCCATTTATAATGCAATAGATATGATACAGATCAAGCTATGCAGCCCATGAACATGCATAAAGTACATGTATATTGACAGTATACATGTATAAAATGTTACCAACTACATTGTACATGTACATGTACATGTAATGTACGTGTACATGTGAATACACCCTTTCTGTACATGTACATCCTCACTGTACAAGTGCACATGTACCGTTACCATCTGTACATACATGCACTTACAGATATGTATATAAAATGTATTAGGAAAACTACGTTTTGAAAGATCGAACTGTATCATGATGCACTTGACACTGCATGAAATTACCCCAAAAAAGGTGCTAAATTTAGGACGGAAAGAAAACCATTTTGTTGAATTGGCCTTGACATTGCTGCTGGTAGATTTTATACAGTACTTTCATGCAACTGCTGTTGTTGGAAATGCTCTGCTCGCATGCAAGTACATGTACGGAACACCAGATTTTTATTTCATTGGTTGTGGGAGGCAACTACAGCAAGCAGTGGGAGGTGTACATGTACGTCACGCAGTCAGAATCCATGGGGAGTGGGACTATTACCAACAGTCACTCATTATCGCAAAGCTAATACACAAATAAAAGATTTGAATAACTGGTTGTTGGAAAGTCGACTTGCTTTTCCTCTGAGCTAGGAAAGTACAGAAATTCAACCAAGTAGTGACAAGCGCTCCGATTCATAAAGTCTGGGTCTGCAAGTTAAGTTAGAATCGGCTCTGAACAAAAAGTTAGATCAAAGAGCAAGCTGTTTATGTTGTCTGAAGATAATTAGGCAAAAAACATGCAACCAACAGAACTGAAAATGCGAGTTATTTGTTTTATTCTGGTTTTTGGTTGGGTTATTTTGCACGGGCCATAGTGTGGCTTACCCCTATCCTTAGCTTTCAATGGGTCACCGCTCTGACGGATTTTCTCCATTAGGTCATCGGCAACAAATGAAAGCATTTCCCCCTGGCGTGTCACCGTACCGTGCAGCGAGAGCGATCCCGAGGCCGACCCGGCTGGCTCCCCCCGTGGTGATTCGGCGGTGCTGCTGCTGCTGGTGCTGTTTGGTGACACTGCGGAGGAGGTGGAGTGCGCCCGGCGCTCCTTGGGCCGCACGCTGCTGGCGCCGCCCACCACGGGCTGGGCGTGGACTGGGTTGGTGCTGGTGTCGGCCTCTGACTTGGAGCGGAACCGGGTGGGCGTGAGAGGTGAGTCAGCCACATAGTGGACCGGGTAGCCGCCGGGCGGCCACGCCCCTGGAGATCCCACGGGCAGTCTTAGATCGTGATCAACACCTGCTGTGCTGCTGGCGGGACTACTGCACCCCGATCCTGCTGTGCGGACAATGTCAGCCTGATTATGCTGTTCACTGTCTTCATTGTCTCCGCACAAGTCCACTTTCTTTGTTCCAGTCTCACACTGTTCACATAAATGTAAATGGGTCTTTTCCCCTTCCTTGTTGGCATCATTCACCGAATCATCAACTCTGCCTTTCGGCTGGTTATTCTCCTCCACAGCGTCACGTTGATCCGCCAGTGCATCTTTGGTTTGATCTTCGTTAGAATCAGTGACTTCAGAGGGATTCCCACGTTGTCTTTGGTCTTTCTCAACACCACCTTCATCTGCAATATTTGGTCCCAATGTCTCTGCTTCGGCCATCTTCAACATGCCTTGAACAAAGGGTAAAAGATGGACATATAAGACTAGTCAAAATGTCAACTACTATCTGTTAAGGTGTAGAGGTGGTAGCAAATCAATTATTGCAAGTCCAAGTCGAGTCACAAGTCATTTTTTGCATGTCTAAGCTAAGTCACAAGTCGTTTGGTCAAGTCACAAGTCCCGTCATTTGATCACAGGTCAAGTCAAGTCCAATTTCAAGACAATATGGTCCAAACACAATTTCATTTCATTTTTATTATTTCGCAGGTCAATACAATAAAATGACAACCCAAAAAAAGCGCCCCTGCCGGATTGCTAATAAGTTAACCTAATAACTATCTGGTAGCTCTCTAGGCACATTTACAAAGTAACAAGACAGAAAGAAAAAAGCTAGAAACATACAGACAAACAATTATAAAATAGAATACAGGATAATAATTTAAAACATACACTAGACACTCTGACAAACAGGAAACAAAAAAAAATTACAACATTATAAACACTCAACCCTAGAAAAAAAAAAAAAGCAAGTCACAAGTCTTTTTGGTGTTGAAACAGCATCCTTTTGCTATTTATGCTTTACAAGTACACAGGGCTATATACATGTATGTACAAATAGGATGGAGAGGGGGGTTGGGGAGAGTTGAAAGACGGTAGACTTGCAGCTGTGCACCATCCACAGTACTTAGACTGAGATGCCCCCGTGACATTGTTCAGTATGTAAACACACAATTTTACATGTATGTACAATACAGCAGCGGGTTTAGCTCTATAGAATACCAAAGAAGTGAATACATCACAGGCACAAAATTATGTGTGTAAAAGGCATTAGTGTGAGAATCAGCACATGACCCATGTGTGAGTATACTCCATGTGTTAGTATGGCATTTACCAGTTTATATATTTATAACATCACACTTCAGTACTCTATAATGTAAGTACAATACAGTGCTCAGCAAGTCTACAACATTATCAGCTCTATCACGTACATGTATGTACGTACAAATTCCTGTCACCCACAGATGAAAGCCACGCTGTGATTGGTCCAATTTGTTTCCATTCCAAAGACCAATCATAACTCAGCTTTCATTTGGATGGGGTTAGGAAAACAAAAGGAAAAGATAGGAGCTGTGTTACAATTGGTCAATCTATCTCACACATCTGACAGTTATTGAGACTATTTAGGCTGATTTTCTATAGTTTGGATGGGCAAAATGCTAAAGAATTTCACCATTTTAATGAGGATAAGGTGAATAATCCTCCCCATCTGACATCCAACTTCCCCAAGAAGGCATGTATGAAATTTGGCTGCACAAATAGCTGTGGTGGAAGAGTAAGTTGGCATCAAAAAAGCTAAAATGTGTTTATGGGGGTTTGTACATCATACATGGCTATCTACCATGTCTACAACTTACAAGGTTTGTATAAACCTTGCAGTTCTGGAAGTACTCAAGTAGTGATATGTCGGGTCCCAGTTACTTGGACCATGGTGGAAGGACACAAACCATGGACTAGTCCTATGTGCAGACATGGCCTGATGGCAGACGTACTAAAAAATGAGTACTGGGCCTAGTATACTATTACTACATGTAGGTCACTGCACGAAAAATCAGTGGCATCCATAGGCCTGTGGAATTCTTTGTGATTAGTTTTTTTATTCCTCAGTGGTCAGACATTATGATGAGATGGTTCTTACGTCATCAGTACACGTGCATGCATTGTACGTACGTGAACTGAACTACATGTAAATGACAGCACCTCTTGTCTGCTTGTCCAGCACGTGTCCGGAAACTAGGCAACAATTTACCTAAAATCACCTGCTTCACGGGCCGGATGGTCCTCCACTTAACATTTCTAATCCTAGTCTCCGTTTCATCACTGACGTTAACCAAACAGTTCTTCTTCTGCTTTCTTCTCGCTTGAAGATTTCAGTATCCTTCTTGACTTCATTAGGCCTTCGTGGAATTCTGAACTCGGGTCCCCACCTTTACGGTGAACAGTTAGTTAGACACCGTACATTTGTGCAGATTGACAAGTCGAACAAGACGCCCTCTATCCCTTACTATATATGCTGCCTCGCTGCTTGCTTTACTGCAAACGTTCAAAACGCACCTTCGGTCTCAGTACCATATTTTCGACTTTCGTTTCAATATTTCAAAGGGTATTTTACTGTCTTTTGCTTTTATACTAATAATAGTTGCACATTCATGTGCCAAAATGTGATTTTTATCGCAGAAAGAAGCTTCAATGTTACGTTGGTTTGTACACAACTTAAAAAAAAAATTGGCAGATTTTAGTTGGACTAAAATGTTCTCTTCTTTGCTGATTCAGCGTTGTTTATGCGTATAAAAGTAAGTAAGCATGAATCCCTTTCTCAGAAATGTTTTCTGTAAGTAAATTCTGTGTTGAACAGAGAAACCTATGCAGTGAACCATGTCTTCCTTGGATGATAACGCAGAAACAGTCCAGTGACGAAGCATGGATAATTTTTAGTGTACAGAAAAGTGCGCTTCTTCATGCAATTTGGTTTAAAAAAAAATTGATGGTTCTGTTTTCTCCTTAAAATGCGTCGTGAAAAGCAAGTTCGAGTGGTTAAGCTCGCAGTTGTGAGATCTTTGGACGATGGGCTCGACTTGCTGTGCACGGCTTTTGAGTTTTCACCAACACTATAGCTGTCGGTCACTGAGAACATGTATACTAGGCTCTGGGCAAGTTTGGTCAAGGACCACATTAAGCCCCACCCCATTATAGGACCTGCAAAAAGCGGTGGGGGTGCCCCCCGTTGAGTGGGGCGGGGCTCTGCGACCCCGCCCCTTAGCCACTCCACTGTATTGTTTTCGTTTCAATTCGTCATGAGTCAATCATGAGCTGTACCTAATTCACAAGTCGTTACGAGTGCGCTGGCTATGGAAGTTCAGTGCCATTTGACGGATTACAACTTCGTATTAACTTGATCTTGCGGTGTTAAAACCAAGTGGAAATTCGTCACGGTGGCCTCGAACAACTACAATAAGCCAAAGGACCTGAGGTCACAGGCTTAAAAGACCTCCAAACCGAAACGATGCTGAGGTTTGGATCACCCCTTCCGAGTCGGATACACAGTAAAGGTCTTAATTCCGACTAGTCCCGTTGTCAAAAATATCGTCTTTATAACTCACAACCTTTACATTGCACATAGAGAACTTACTAGTTACGATGATGCACCCAGGGATTGCATTTCACTCTAAAAATCCCGGGTCAATCAGTCCCATTCCGGGTCAAATTATTACCAAGAAAGGGTAAAGAACAACCCAAAAGGGGGTCGTTTTTTGACCCAGAAAAGGGTCATTCTGAATGGGACCCAATTCTGGGTCAATCTGGCCCGGGAGTTTTTAAATTGTTCGATCCTCCTCTCATCAAACCCTCAGTTTGCATGAATTACTATCTGTTCAAATAATTCAGACATCGCCAAAATTGCGTCTCTTCACCAACAGCATAAAAAAATTACCAGCCTGGACCCATTTTCGTCATTTTCACGAGTGTACGAACCGTACATTATGAGGGAGGGGAGCTATGGACCCTCGCCAAAATATCATGAATGATGACAATATCCAGGACATAAACTTTGTCCCCCTTTCAGTTTGTACATCCTAGGAGGGGGTCCAGAAAAGGAGTGTTCTCACTCGTGAAAATGATGGGGGGCAGGACAGTCACCACACTCATGCAAAGACAATGAAATTCACGTAACTCAAAATACTTCACCAGTTAATTAATTTTATTATTGGAATGTATCGACTCGACGAGACATAAACTTTCTGTAGAGCCCCATTCTTTCAGATTTTTCGGAAGGTTTTTTGTATTTTGACGTCTTTATTTCTTTATAAGAACTGTGGACACAGCGAAACGAAAGAGCCCCCTCACTTTTTGTCCGTCTTAATTCACTATTATTAGCTAAATAAAAAGCCACAATACGTCCACAGCTATGTACACGAACATCCCTTGCCTAGTAAAAATAAAGATAAACCTATGTGTCACCAAGTAACAAAATAACTCACCGATGAAAATTTACTATAAAACTGTGGCACTCAAAGTAAAATCAATGCCGGAGCAATAACGCCGATGTGATGAAATCGCAGTTTTAGAAGAATTTCGTCACTTTCCTTGGTTGCAAGTTCAATGTTCATGAATTTTTCTTCTCATACTCGAGCTTTTTTGAGGGTTTGATTTTTTGTTCGTCACTTTCACTTCTGAAGTTACAACCTCTTGCTTGATGATAAAAATAACATGACAGGCACGTGAAACGGAGACAATACTGTTTATCATTTATGAAGAAAGTATTGGTAAAAAGTAAAAGAAGTCACAGTGACAGTCTTCAGCCTCATATCAATCCAGCCGAAGTTCTCAAGTAGTTTGAAACATTAACATTCACTTGTGTACAACCCTCGTGTTGCCATGGTCAATTTACTGTAGTCTCATCTGATTGGTCAACTGAGGACTTCTCTTCTTTCAAACGCTTGTTGCCCCGCCTCCTGTGAATACACAAAACATCGACATAAAGGCGTTATCTATTTTCTGAACCGAAGTGTTAATTACAATTGAAAGTACACACAGCGCCATTTTCAAGTCCATGAGAAAGCTCCTATTTTATTCGGTGTTTTCGTTACACCTCTGAGACTGAAAAAAATCTTCACCGTCGTCTAGAGACTTCTCTAGCAAAGGGAAGGGGGAAGCTGCTCATCCAGCATGATACCAATTGCTTTTAATCAATAGAGGAAATACTTTAGAACCGGTACCACCGCCTTTCTTTGGGGTGAGGATTCTGTCACTGATGGACAATAATCAGTTCTACCACCCCCACCTCCAACAAACCTAGAGACGTCACTGCTGTCTTCTCTTCACAGATTGTTCATATAGGTGCCAATGCAAGACAGTTACTTTTACCAAATAATATTTCATTCCAAGAAACAGAACAATAAATGGCTGTCTTTTCCTACTAACCCTCCATCTAGCGCAGACGTTGGTGACTCTAGCCTTGCCCTTCGGCAATGTCTTGGTGACCAGCAGAGCTCGACAAAGTCTCCCATCTTTCTCGACCTCGTCTTCCACCTGCTCCTGTGAAGCCAGGGAGGCCAAGCCCTCGGATTCGCCCTTCTCTGCGTTATCAACCGACAAGTACTCTTCCCTGAAGAGACAATGGTTTGTGTACAGGGTTTATCTGCGTTTACAAGCTTTCGAGTTGAGTATACTTCAGTAAATGTTGTCGCAAGATCTGCTTGATCCATGACTCTGGAAATTCCAGCTGATGGCTATATTCTATCGCGCAAAGCCAAAGACTGAATTTTTTAAAATTAAAGACCTGTTTTCCATGGACAGAGACGAAAACACGGTTCTAAAGAGGGCCCTATAGGCATGAATCACCATTGATTCCCAAGTCTAATACCCAATTTAAATTTTGTGGTATACTTATTCATTTCCTGTGGTGGACACATTACCTGTGGTGGACGCATTACCGGAATAATATTGCTAGCATTTTGGCTGCCAAGATCGTGGAGAAAATGTTTACAAAAAGCACAAGGAAAAAACACGCGAAACCATAATTTATTTATGATTGCTCACCTGAGACTCCTCTGCCATTTGAAGCTACCGAAGTGCCGTCTCGATGTGTCTCTCACATGCTCCTTCCATGACATCGAAGTCCGATGCGGCTGATGTGACAACACCTCGCGCACAGCCGGAGCGCGGCCCATCCTCACCTCGGTGGAGTAGGCTTTCTGATACCGGTCCAGACTGGCGTGCGTCAAGGACCGCTCCATGTTTAAAATGATCATCGCCCACTGCCATCAGGAAGGTAGAAAATGGATAAGAGAAGGTCTATGAATCAATATTCGAATGGATGACCAGAACTTTCAAAAGCATGGTAAAACGGAGGGATGTTTACTTTGGTTCCTTCGGGATTTTCTCTAAAAATTCGAACCCACAGTAGCCACCTGCTGTAGCATCTACAGCATATCGGAGCAAATCCATGACTCAGGGAACCTTTTAATACGTTAGTCACTCTAGTAATCTATCCAGATTCAATGATGCAAAAATCTTACAAGAGATATCTGACTTGTAACAAGGGTGTGTCGCATGGCCTTACGGTCAAGTCTTTGGTAGGGGGTTATTTAACCCCCTCCCCGAAAAAATGCTTGAAAGCGAATAAGGATGTGCGCAGAGATTTCGAGTTTCATCATTCGACATTTGGACTAATGGTGATTCTGTTGACAAAAATCTAGAAAATTTGTCATATTCACTTTTGCCACGACGTGCCTGGTAAAAAAAACCAGTATAAAAATTCACATCTCCCCAACAAAAGAATTAAATCTTGTAAAAACAAAAATCGCCTCATGATTGGTCACCTGCCGTTTCCACTCCATTCGCGAACGGTCCTTGATCTTCTCAAACGTCCGCGCCATTTTGGCAATGAGCATGTTCAGCAGCAAGACTGGAAGGACCAGGGCGAAGACGACGAAAGCAGCTCCCACCTGCCACGGCGCCCGAGATGAACGAAGATCTGCTGTCTGTTGGAGAAGAGTCGCTAAGACCATTAAACCTTCTGGATGCAACGGAGTGCCTTCAAACTACCGTTCATGAACTGGGTTTTAAGCTCTCCCTGTACCTACAATCCTGGACAAACCTCGTTGGAACATGCCTCCCCCTCACCCCCTGCCAATGTTGTTTCTCATTGGGTAAGTTGGGCCGAGTCTTGGTCCAATAAAGGACCGCAACATTGAACGGGGCTGGGGGATCTTTTCACTGCTTTTTCACGAGGTGTTCCAACTATTTTGTCCAGGATTGTAGACCGAAAGGTGAACCAGTGGCGTAACTTGGGGGGGGGGCATCCTAGCGAGAGTCAGTGCCCCTGGGTGCCTCCCTCCCCTTTGAAATTTAGAAATGTGCACGATGCACACAAGCTGCAGCTAGTCTTTTAGTACCCTTCCAAAAAATGTATAAATCTCCGGGTACGCCCCTCCCGATTTTCACTCTAGTTATACGTCGTTGACGTCACCATAAACAAGACGTGGTCAAACAAGGTTTAATTAAGCGGCTGCAAAATGGAGCCGAACATTTACATCTGAACTTGCCAGCCAATCTTAAAGGAAATTTTGGGAAACAAGCTTTGAAATGAAGTTCGTGTCTCACAAATTCGAGCTCACCTGAAATTTGGAGAAGGTCATGTGAAACATGGTGACCAGCGTGCTCTTGATATCTATGTAGCCACTTTGCTCCGAGACACCAAAGTACGCGTAGTAGAAAACTGTTTCATTCGAAATTAGAAGGAATTCTGAAAAACTGGAAAAACGTTTCTTAAAATGTCTGAGTTTGGACTTTTCTCAATGACTGTCTTCGCATAAATTATCGTTTTTGCTTAGAGTAGACCCTCAATTCTCAGCAAGTCTTAAACAAGGGGGATTTAAGAATTCGATATTTTCTCCAAAATAATTTCTTGTCAGACGATACATTTGAAATGCCGGTCGTGATAACTTGTGAATTATCCTAATTCTAGATCTGGCCAAAGTAAAAACATAATTACAGATATGCAGCATTGATCATAATTATTCTCTCTCGTACATGTAAAAGTTAACCATCAGTTTTGCCTCTTTTGTTCTAAGTAGGCGTTTTTATTTTGGATACGAATGTTGGCATAGTAATATTTAACCCTGTATAAATACTCTTAAGTTTTTTCAAAAGCAAATTCTAAACCCTATTTGACCATTTTTTTAAGCGAGAAAAGATCACTCTGCATCAAACACGGAATGTATGAGTTTGAATTTGTTGTGAGGTCATGTGTTCCTCTTCGATGTCCCACCTCCTGCAAACATGTAGATGAAAATGCAGTAGATGATGACAAATCGCAGCAGATCACCGGTACACATCTTGCCGATCATGACGACCAGTGGACCCAGCTTCTTGTGAGCTCTGACCGAAACAAAATATTCAAAAATCACAACAAATTGCTCTCTGTATAAAAGTCCGTCCACAGCCGATGCCATTCATGCATCAAGCCATGACCAGTGCTTATTTAAAGTTTCTCCAGCCTAAAAAAGACGAATGGCTCCCCATGGGACGCCGGTCCGTCACTGGTTACGCTCCGGCTATTATTCTGCCAAACACATCCAAAGTTGCAGAGAGGTATTAAAATATGAAGGCGAAGTGACAGCCTGTGACCGCTTATACAAACCCTAAAGAATATAGGATCTATATGACAGTTTCCCTTTGTGATAATTTACGTGTAAGTAGGCCCTATCGTATTTTTTTCGCAAAGGCATTAGTTCACCGAAAGAGACAGGATTTACCCGACAGTTTTAAACAAGTATGGATGAAAATGAAATTACCGTAGAGTCCTCAGCTCATGTCTTAATCTGTTTATCGAATCTCGGGATCAGTACAGCTTATAGCAACAAAATCTAACAGATTTCGAACAAATGCAGTTTCCATTTTGGCAATACACTTCAAAAGAGAAGTTTAAATTACCACCACCGTAAACTTCAACAGACTTATGCAGAAACAAACTTGACTTTTCAACTGCACGCCCTCGTTCGGGACTACAACCCATCTACCTTTAACAGCCGAATTTTCCAGTGTTGGGATAGTGCTGTGTGCAAAACCTTTCAATTCTCGAATTTGAGAACTGGTCCCTTTTCAACAGACATTTCAAGAAGACAAGACATACATCGGTGGCAGAGTTGGCGGGTTCCTCACCTGTAGAAAAGCAGCAGATAGCACCACGACAGCACGACGGCCATTATGAAGAGGGCGTCCTCGGCCTGACGCTGTCGCAGCAGGCGCAACGGTACGCAGGCGTACAGAAGGCATACAGACACCAGGGATAGACACTTCTCTGGAAGCTCTATCTATCGGGGGAAAACGGTCAGGCAAACTGATCGAAACGTTGAGGGTTTACTCGTGTGCCGCAAAACCACACACACAAATTCAAAGGCACAAGGGCAGATGGGGGGGGGTTGACAACGGGGCAGCCACAATAAGACATTTTTATCTAAATGAATGCGAAGATTTGGTTTATTTCATTTCCTCTCCTTTTGAAAGCGTTTAAAACTCCCCCAAATGTTGCCTCATCCCTCATAAAGGCCATAAATACAACACGAAAAAGTTGCCATTTTGGGCCTCCAAGAAAAACAACCTTGGTCCCCAAAAACTTTTGTTCTGGATGCGGACTTGAGTCAACAGAAAGATTTCCAAGGGACTAATCTGTTAAAAGCACAGCATGCAAAATGCTGACAGACCATAGAGTTCTTATATTAAGAAGTCACAAAGCCCGCTCACCAAGGAAAACCCTTTCTGATAGTTTATAAATTTAGGTGACCCATATTTTCCAGTTTTTTTTTTATTTCCCCAACGTTTTTCACCTTGGTGAGAACAAAAGGGGGCGCCATTCAAAACTCGTGGGAGTGAAACCTTACAAAACTTTTGATGACAGTCCCGTGCTGAGTTCTCAGTTCGTAGAAACCAATGAAGAACTTGACAGCGCAGCTGACAAGTACCAGCACCTCCGCTGTAAACCGAACCTGAGATTTCAAGAAAAAAAGCAAGGCAGGTTTGGTGGACCACTGAGTCATACACTGTCCCCTTTCGACTGCCCATCAGATTGTATGTTGTTGTCAGTGGCGTAAAACTAGGCTTTGATTTACAACCTATGGGTGCTCTTTTCTTGAGGGACATTTGTTTTTTGGTCTTAGTTTCAAAAGACACACGCATTCCGATCATGGAAAGCAAAAGGGGAACAAAAGAGATCACAGGTCGTTCCAAACGTCCACGATTTTATGAGTTCCTCCTGTTCGTTTTAGGATGTACTTACATAGCTAGTTGCGTCTGTGACCGTCATCAGATCACCACTCGGTCGAAAATACACCGCCGCCGAAATGAGCGACAGGTGGAAAATCGTCCAGGCGAAGCGCACCAACAAGATTTTCTGAAGTCAGAAGTGGGAAGAGAATGTAAAAACGAAATGAGCCCATTATGGGTCTTGAACCTTTGTCCGGCACTCAAGAGAACGATATTGTGTTACGTCTGCAGTGTCATAATTCGGAAATTTACGAAGGAGGTTTGAAATCGCTTATCAATATGTCCTGTAAGCCCCTGTCTAAAACATGCAGCGAATTAGCACAAAAAACGTTGATTCTTCAACCGCACATGATTCGGGCCTTTTCACGCCTGCACGACACATTTTACGGTTGAAGAGCTGCGATCAACAAATTATTTATGAAGAGCAAAAAAAGGCCAAATTTACAATGAACTTTTTTTATGAGAAACAGTACCCAGAGAAAACAATGTGGAGAAAGTATAAAGAATACAATTGTACGTGATTTTTCACGAGAACCTGCATTGCTGTAAATGAAATGGCGAGGTTAAATCAATTAAGTCCCTGTTCAACGAGTAGTCAATCACAAGTGGTCATTCGTAGTTACTTGAAAACCTGTTTTTCCTGAATGAAACTGCATGTGGAAGCGATTTCAAACGTATGGAATATCGCCGTCTTGCAATAATACTGAAGATGCGTGTTTGTCACGAAAGTTTTTAGATACATGTTTGACTGATAAAATGATGACAGAAAAATTATATGATTGAATTCCCGGCGTGTGGGGACGCGACACGATGCACGCTATATTTCTCCTTGACACATACTCGTTACCGTCGTATTATGACGATGGACCCGTTTCCCATCGGAAGGTCGGTTCATTCTGACAAATTAATTAGTGTAACCTAATGAATGAAATTTGAGATTCACCGTCACAGGCGTTGAGCCAGGACTGTAGTATTGGGTCCTTGGGAATTAATCATATAACGACATAAAAGCGTAGGCTTATTTATTAATTCATCAAAAATTCACCTCATAATTGCTTTCACCTTGACTGGTACACGCAGGAACGAAGAGCGATTTGGAAAGTTAATGGTTATTTGTAAACTTAAGTGACTGCACATGAAACCGCAGCTATAGCCAATGGCATCATTAGGGCCTCTTTCTTAGTGATACATGCTCGGCCTTTTTTTTTTTGAGTGACAAGACAAACTAAGAGGCTATACAATTATGAAAAAAGAATTTGTAAAATCGACACACAAATATCCGGATGTCTCGGCGAAGCCAAATTATTTGCGGTTCAACCCAAATGAAACTCTCAGTCGACGAGGAGAAAAGTCAGGTCCAAAATCCAAAATCTGTCTTTAATCTGTAACTGAAAAATCACTCCTATCTCAAAAGCCAACCCGAAACTCAACTTCAACACATAGACTTATTTCTCACCCCAAAATTCTACACAATATCCTACACTATAACCAAACTCCAAACGCAGAGAAAGTCTTAAACCTGGCGGCATTACACAAACCCCATCGAAAGCGAAACCAGAAACTACCACAAATGACGCTGTGTAAACTCAGACTCTTACCTTTATGCCTTGAACCACGACCTATCTCGACAAAACCAGTACACAATCTTAGACACACACAACCAAAGCAAGACCCAAAATGAAGTCCCCAATAGTTGTATCGTTACCAAAACATCAATCTTCCCCTTCGTTAATCACCGAACGATTATCCGCATAACCTTGCCTTGGCGTATCGGTTCCACTTCTCTTCCAGTAGTTTTTGGATGATGTGTCCTTCCAGCATCTTCAAATGCTGAAGCTTACTTCCCTGCACGATCATTCTCAAGGCAGACCTCTCATCTGTTCAGGAGGGAAAAACTGCATCTAAAATTACTGACTTGTTCATCTTTTTAAATAATAGATAGTGACGATATCGCCTTGGTCGTTACTAATGTTCTGAGATCTATAGGCCCTACTACATGTACTACGTTGGCTGTTCAAAACGTCCTTTGTCAAAGAGCCAAAATGAAACGGGTAACATTGAAATACGTGTATTAAAGTGAACTCTCTTTTTTTAGTAACAGAACACTTTAACAACACCTTGTAGAAAGATGGATGCAGGTGAGAAGCAGGTTTTCAAATTATAGACGACACACTTCATGTTTTCTTATTAATGCACCGCACTTGCACTACACAAATCAATTTGTAGATGTGGGTCTGCATCGATGGTACCTTTAACCATAAATCACTTTTCTCTCTGCCTAGAGAAAGTTATGGCTCTCCCAGAGATTATTTTAACTCTGTCAGACCGGTCGAAACAAAGTGCCTTTTTAAAAATAATTTATATTCCGCAGAATTCGACCAGAGAAGGCTTTATGACTTTGGGGGTAATTTATGCGGTGCGCGTCGCAAGCTGAGTGATGCAAGTATTGAGAGACGGAACGGAGGATAATCGTATTATTTCGTCATGTCGTGGGGAGCAATGGCGAATCCAAGTGTTGAGTGGGAGGCAGATTAGGTGATGTTTTTCTGAAACTATTGACTTTTTCCATCCGTAAAGGGTTCCTCCTGCCCTTAATAAAGTGTTTTGTCGTGTTAAATTCCGCAGAAGTAGGGCATTATGTCCTTCGGGGTGGGGCCAGGTTTGCCCTTTATTCTCCATCACACCCCTATACCGAACACGCCACTATGTGGGAGTGGTACATGTGCGTGCACGCGCATCCCAGACCCTTCGCTGAAATGCACATCAAGACATTTTCTCCCCAGCAAAATCGACGCAGAGAATGTCACTTCATTAGGCTCATAATTACGACAGCTGATATTTTAAAAGCATTTCCAGTAAGATCTTGTCGTCTTATTAAAGTCCACTGAAGCTACGCCACACTAATTCCCGAGAGATATGGCGGTGAATATGCTTGAGCCAAAAGCAATTCTACAACCCGTCTCGTGGCGGAAATCAGTACATCCCTGGTTGTCATTAACAGCGCGGTGCTTTCATCGTCCATCCTGACCAATCACCGGGCTTTTTGTTCCATTAAGGGAATGAATTTTGTCTTCATTTTAAATCAATCTAACAGCCCATTTTGCCGAGATGTCGATGAATTAAGCGATCCGACCCAGTGGAAAATCTTGACACGGCCACTGGGAATTACCCGCCAAATAAGCCGATCATAAGTGCAATTCGACGAGGGAAACGAGTGCTCTGGACACGGTGACATTTGGCAATTTCCGAGGAAGCGAAGTGTAGTCATCCGATGCGTAAAGCCCAATCATCACCGAAATACTTCGACACTTCTTGAGTAAAACGTTTACACACTGGACAAAGCATACCTAGCTCTTCATTTTGACAGATCCGAGTCTCATATTAGGGTATGAAGTTGAACTCGGCATGAGTGGAAGCATTACCAGTTTGGACTCTATACCGATTGCCAGTCAAAGAGTAAACCTCTTCAGCTTTCGGATTGTTTAGTAAATCATGGACCGTTGACACCCTGACGTATGTGTGAAAACGCCACGATGTTTGGGATATAATTCGCCGGTTCAGTTAAAGTAACTTTCCAGTATTGAAAGTTAGATCCCAGGATCAAAGTATGATTTTTCTTTAATTAATGTTTAAAAAGTGGTCCATTCTGCCGTAAAAAAAAAGAGAAATGGCATGGAGAGGAAGTGGTTGCTGTGGTGGACTGCTGGTAAAGAGACACTGAATGAGGCAAACTTTTTTGTTCCCCCCCCCAAGCCACTGGTCCTGTCACCTTGCCCTCCGTAAAGCGGGGATTGTTTCCCCCTAGCAGCTAACTTAGGGCTGCCAATATCCACGAAGAAACTTTGTAAGGTTGCAGGTCAGTACATCGGTTTGAAATTGCGCACACTGGCCAACTTTTAATTGACATGCCTTCAAAGTCGTTGCTATACCGTGATCTGCGGACTGAAATGTTGCCACCCAAATTGGGACTTCCATTTCTGAGAAATTTGGACAGAACGGTGACTCTGAAATGGCTCTGGGACTGTGGGCGTTAGTTTTCATAATGGCGATGGGTCATTAGGGGTGATCATCTTAGGAGGGAAATGTCTTCAAAAGTCACTGATAAACAGCAATACTGAAAAGGAAAGGGGGATATGTGAGGATATAAGCTTAATTCGAGCGCCTGAGTAACTTCTGAGTATACCATTCCTGATTTTTATCATTGTTATGTACATATTTATGGTATCGTTTCATTGGATCTGCATCCGATGACTGAATCCCACCGAATGAGCCTTTTAGTTTTCTTCGTTCAAAATACCGGAGAGGTGGTCACTCACTCAGCTCTCCGCCAGGGCCGATGGAGTCCAGTCCGGTCAGTGGGTAGGCAACACTGGCCACCGTGCCGTGCGTCCACTGGGTCTCACTGGACAAGTCCAGTAGGTGGGCGAACAGCTCCCCGCGACCCAGGCGGTAGGACAGCTCCAGTGGTGTCAGACCGGCATGGTTGAAGATGTCGTGGCGGGCGGGAAGGGCGGTATGGTTGATGATGTGACTGATCATGTGCTGGAATTAAAAGATGAGCGTACAATGAAGACAATTTTTTTTCAATAGAAGAGTTGCTGAGGCCACTGTTAATTTATAAACTTGTTTTAGTAGCGCTCCTAATCCTCGCCCACCCTTCGCCCACCCTACACTCCAAAAGCTGGGTTTTTGAACTGAAGAATGACCTTGGCAGGGAGACTGGTGTAACAGATCCTATTTTGGTCCTATACAGAGCCACTAACACCACATTTTTTGCAGTGTAGAAACACGAATATTATGCGGCCTATGACTTCACCTTTGCCCAACCAGTGGTTGAATCCATCAGGCCCGTTTAGGAAGCACTCCATGCGCCCATATGATCTATTCACAGGAAATCACAAGAAATCCAGTCTTATTTAGCCCGTACCTTCTGGTTGTGGATGATCACCATGTGCACCACGGTGTTCCCGAACGAATCCTTGGCGTCTGGGTTGACCGTCCCCCGGCCGGCCTCGTTCTTGAGCCCTTCGGCCACCAGGTAGTCGTAGATCTCGACGTTGCCCACGCTGGCCGCAAAGGCCAGCGGATACTCGCCGTAGTAGGCGTTGCCCTCGTAGTTGGAGGGCCGGAAAGCCGAGCTGGTGCCCTCCTTGAGATCTGTGGGCCGGAAGAAGCGACCAGTGGCCCGCTGGTCCAGGCGAGCCTTGTAGCGACCGACCAGAAGCTTCACCCACTCCAGGTTGTTGTTGATGATGGCAAAGTGGAGACAGCTTTCACCTAAGAGGTGAATGGTGACAAACAGTTTGAAGAGGTGTAAAAAAACATCTGTCCATGGGCCGTATGTCGTAGTGATAAAACTGATTTGGTAAACTAAAGTTTTTGTAGGAATTACCCGCCTAGTGGTTATATATAACAGGTTTTGCCCTTACCCAACGTATATCAATAAGCACTGTATGCTCAGTGCTTGTCCGAGATCTTGCGA
>NW_019091367.1:2172772-2232982 GCF_001949145.1 Acanthaster planci
GAAATATCACATAGGATATAGAACTAAAGTCTGGCTGTTAACGAGTAAAGTTACGTCTAGAGTAACTAAGTTATCTACCACAATCTATCTACAAACAAATAATCAAACAATCTACCGTAACAAAAGTCTATTTTGTTGATTTAGAACAATGGAACACGACGGACAACGCACGACGGACGACGCACGACGGACGACGCACGACGGACGACGCACGACGGGCGACGGGCGACGGGCGACGCACGACGGACGACGCACGACGGCAGATATGGAATTCCATAGTTTTGAGACATCCCTGCCTCCCCCAAGAAAATCAAGTTGACAGGGCCGCAAGTGCATGAACTTAGATATTATGGAGAATATCCCTATTTATTTGGCCATACCAAAACTCTGGCAGGGGCCTGCATGAGAGTAATAATTCCAATTGTGGGTCTACACTCTGTTGCAAAGAAGGAAAATAAATTCCAGTAGTCAATTCAAAATTAATGCAAAGCAAGCCAAGCAAAGAATGCGGTCAGTATTGGGATAGAAAACATTCTTTGATACAGTGCCGTCAGGTTTGGTTGCGCTAACTCGTTAGTGATGATATACATGTACATAACCTATTCAGTTTGTCAATTCCGCTGTTCCGCCGAGAACCGTGAAAAATATCGAGCCATAATTCACACTTTAAATTCCCCTGGTGATTACATGGAACATGAACGCCATCTGCAAGTGTTTGTTCCTACTAATCACTACTGTGACCCTTGGGCACTAATCGAATGTAGCACTCTGAAATTATTGAATATTCTCGACAAAAATATCAAAGACTCTCAGTCTTTCATAGACAAGTGTTCATTCACAAACTTCTGGCATGGTATAAAAAAGCCGCCACTCTGCTACTGGTAGCTTCAACGACGTCCGTATCGCGAGTGCTGATCTCTCTGATTAACACGCATGCGTACTGGTCTTCATATACCCCTAACCTTCCTAGGAAAAAGATTACGCTGCCTGGCGTCTCAAAGTCTCCCATTGAGTGTTTTATTATCAACTCAAGGAAGGAACCTGATTATTCCGAAAGTTTACAACAGGTGCATGCTAGAACAAAAACAGATGGGGACGAGCAAGAGGCGGACAAGAGCTCCCAAGGGGAAGTTGCCCCTTCTCTTAACCCCCCCCTCCGTACGTAGCCAGGCTCTTCTCAGAGGGGGCCTCAGAGTTCCCCGGGGGCGTTGCCGCAGGGTTATCCCTTATCACGAAAACAAAAGTTTGTAGTTTTTCCATATGCATTTATTTACAAACATTATCTATTTTCCTTCGCCTGCAAAATCCAAATTTATTACAAACACGAATCAGAAAGCCACAGAAACGGCTTTGGGAATGAAAGCATAATGACATTGTCCGCCGGCTGATTAGAGTATTATATCCAAGCCAAACTCCTTCCTCAGCTACCAACGAATTGGAATTTTTATTTCTTCTATCCAAGAGTTCCGGAAGCGCGCCATCAGGGGTCAACTTTCAGGCTTTATTGACACGTCAGGTTGTGTAAGAGAAGTCATGCATCTCGGAACACTGCGCCGAAGTACCGAAATTCCACGGGGAAATGAGACCTTTTCCCGAGTAATAATTATTCTCCTCTTTCGTGAACTGAAGTCTCAAATTCGCCAAAAACGCCTCTTTCGTGATGGAAGCACGGCCTCGAGCTACCGTCGTGTTAAAACGTGTGAATTATTTATCGGTCACGGGGTTCCGCAGGTTGCGCGTGTGAAAAATGTCAAGTGCCAGGACGGGTGACGACATTCAAAGGCGTCAGAATCATCTACAAATACTGAGACTGTAAAATTCGCCCATATTCGTTGGTGGAATATTTTTTGATATAATGAAATGAACAAAACCTCTCTGTACTCATCATAGTGTACACGTTTTATGTATGTTTTCAAAACAGGTATTAAAATGGTGTGGAACGAAAAATGTACATCCATTTTGTCTGATGCTGAGTGTTGTGTAAGTGTATATACATCATTTGCAAATGTTTAGGACCACCCATAGAAAATGCATTAACCTGAAGGAAAACCAAACTTAAACCAATCAATCATGGCAACTTAGGCTATGTTTATGTTCAATGTGTAGCCTTGGTACTTTGGTTGAACATTTTTGACTACATTTCCATGATTTGACGTCTTAACAGTCTAGCTAATATTCAGTGTGCCCTCCCTTATTTCTGATTGCTTAGACTGGCTTTTTTAAACCCATGCTGCCTTGCGGACAAAATGTCATACAAGACCTGCCTTTGCAAAAAATTTCATTCAAATGGGTATATAGCACTACACTGATGCTATACACCGCTGTAAAATCATGTTAAGGAATCATTCAGTGAGACAGTGTAATGCAGGCCCAGTGACAGAAATACCAATAAAATTCCAGGTGGTCTTAAACTTTTGCAAATGACTGTGAGACTAATGAGAGAACTGATCCTTTGGAAACTGCCATTTTATCCTTTTAAAATTGTGCAGTCTTTCATTTCCTAAAGGCGGAATCCAATCTAATTGTTCAACTTGAATTATGCCCAACATGTCTAAAATACACGTTATATATCTACAGATGTGTGAATCTGTAAAGGAATTTCACAACTGGATGCGGAGGGGGTGAAAGGGGCGGGGCCAATTATGTAAATCTGTAGAACAGTTTGAATAATTTAAATGCATTTAACCGCCATAGATCAACAGATTGCCTTTTCTGCATCAGGGGAGTGCGTCAAACATTTCCATCAGGTGTCAAAAATACACCTCGGTTGCGAGAGGTTCCAAGGGTGACTTGTCAGAGTCAACACATTCGCTCGTCTCCGATAATGGAGCATAATTTTTGACCGAGGAGGAATGACTCATCAAAACGTGTACAGCAAAGAATCTTTCAAGGGTCTAGGCCTAATTATACAAAAAGACTGTGCATGTTTCACATGCGCAATATGATTGTTGTGACACTTTAACTGGATCTCGCCTAAAAAGAAAAACTACATTAACTTTCAAACTACATACATCTTCAATGAAAAACAAATCTTTCCTTACTAAAACAGTTATAAGGTCGTTTCCTGAAGTTTTACTTCTTACAAGTTTGGCAACTTTCCCCACAAGGACTCAGTGAATTAGAACGCTTTTGAGATCTCATATTTTGTTTGTATCTTATTCTGTCTGACCCGGGATTGCACGTTGATAATGGATGATATACTTTAACCCACAAAATATGGGTCATGATAGCCGGGGTAAATGATTAATGTGTTCACGTTATTGCAAGATAACGATCAATGAATATTAAAGTATATCATCTATTAAGAAACAAAAAATACCTCTAAATCTGCCTTCTGCTTCTGCCTGATAGTTGCATATTCCACTTTCGTAATTGATTTCCCCTCACCACCATTGTATAGGAACGGCCTAACCTGAAACAAAACACACTCGCGAGCCTGAAAAGATATCACCTTTTAACGGTGGACAAAAGCGTATCATGACAATATTGTTTTAGATGTGGATGCCTTATGTTCAAACTAGTCACTGACATTCTTGTCACGCTTTCTGAAACCGGGGTACAAAGGACAGACATTTCATGGCTGGTGTGCTGTATCCACGTTCACTCGATACGGAATGCTCATGGGATATTATACATAATGAATGTTTCACAATCGTGCCATGGTAAGAATAATTTCATGAGGAGTCAGATGAACCGTTTGATTTCATGAGGCGAAGCCGAGTGTTTTATACAGTACCTGCATAAATCCCCGTCTGTTAGGGGGACAAGTAGGTCCCGCTTGCAGATATTATCGTCCGTCATTTTGCCAGATTCAGTGTACTGTTCAGTGTTGGACTGGTTCCCGTACCTACAATATTTTCCTCTTTCTTACTGGGAACGAAATATTTCATGTAGGGCCTATACGAAATGGGGGTGTGAACCAGTCCAGTGAAGTTCTATTCAACTGGTATATCGTTCTTATAACGATTGTAAACGGGCCTTGGGTTAAATTGAACGACTTTTCGCTGAAATCGGCTAGGAAAACTGATATTAACACGTGTACTAACTGTATAATTATCCACGAGTCATGTCAGAGCTATTTGAACTTTGACCTACCCTTCTTTGCAAGAACTCTCTGAAATCCTCCTCGCTGAGTCTGTAGAATTCCTCCACGAGCCGTCCTCTCCCGGCAAAGTGCACCAACTGGAAGAAAACATTTGTACGGCGTTTTAAAAGCTAGGACTAAATCAATAACACTTGGAATGCGAGATACCTCTTTTCCTGACATGTTAGTTCCAATCTTTTTCAGGTCTTGCGAAGTTTTTTCTTCCGGAGAACGTCGCAGATTATGCTGCACTTCACGTTAGGAGGCTTATTAGCCGCGTAGCGCGCAATTGAATGAAGATTAAAAGCTTGGAAACCTCTTCTTCGTGGGCCTGTTAGTACGGAGCTCTGGAAGTGCCATCCGACTTGTTGAGATCCTAACATACTTTTTGTCTGGATGACAAAATAATACAGGCAAGATGTTGACATCCTGAGATAATTTATTACGGGATGACGACATCGTAAACGTTTTATTAATCCAATTAATATCATGTATGGCAATAGGAAGACAATGGAAGCTCTGGAAGTGCCATATTTTGGGGGATGACGACATCGTAGAGGTAAGATGTCAACATCCTGAGATACTTTATCACGGATGACGACATCGTAAAAGTGGAATAATGACATTATTTGGGAATGGTTGCATTGCCAAACCACCTTGAAAACGCACAGGTGGCCTGAGGTGCTTCTGTCTTTTACAGCATTGTCTTCATCATACACGATGTTAAATAGATTGATAGCACGACATGATGTCTCACCGTCTGTTACAAGTAGTGAAGTAGACATCACACTTTCTGGGTGTCTCTGGATGACGACATCTTGAGATAATGATTATCTCAGGATCCAACTGTTAGGATGTCGTTATCCTATGATAAATGATCTGAGGATGTCGTCATCCAACTTTCTCGATGTCATCATCCAGTCATAAACTATCTCAGGATGTCGACATCTTGTCTTTATTATGTCCTCATCCCGAGAAAAAAATATGTCAGGATCTCAAAAGTCGAATGGCACTTCCAGAGCTCCTTATGTTTGTTTCCCGTGGATCCGAATCCCGATCAGTGGTCCAAAATTGGTTCACTGGCACCAGATCCCGTCTGATAGATGGTGTGGACCACAAACGTTGGGATCACTGATCAAGATCGAGATCTTTTGAAAAAAAGCCCTCTATGTCCACCAGTGTGACACTACTGCAATGAAAGCATCCAATAAATTCGCATATAAAATCCTCGGAAGGTCTCATCTGGCTGTGCTGTACAAGCGAAGGAGGTGTCTAAATCTTACTGGCTAGGCCTATGGCTTCGGTTTTTTGGGGGTTTTTTTTGGCCATTTGCGTCAAGTTATTTAGCCACAGGAATATTGCCGTTCTGGACACCGAGAGGGCGTATCAAAGAGGCTTATTAGAAACGTACAGTGCAAAGAATATGTACTAAAGCCGTGTCCATCTTTTTTGGCTATGGGGATAGCAATAAACACTTTAACACGCCCATGAGAAGTGCTTAAAGCCGCTACATATAGTTTGCAGCTTTCATTGGCACACTTATCATAGCCAGCTCAGCCAATTGATTTGGACAGGGCCATGGCACAGACGACAGCAATAATTTTGTCAAGCAGAGCTAATTCATCACTGCACTGTATGTCTCGCATGTTGCAAAATGGCAAACGAGTACGCTCGAAGTAATAACAACGCGCTGATAATGACCAGTCATGACAATGAGAGCATAGCTCAAGGCAAAATATTGTAAATGATTTGCAGCTCCTCTCATTTAGTCTGACGCAGTGTCATGCCAAACCTTGTAAACGGGGTTCTTCTCGTACTGTTCGTGCTGTCGCTTCCACTGTCGCTCGGGCTTGCCCGCATCGAAAGGGGAGGCTACCCCCGTGTGACACCAGACTGAGCACTTGTCCACAAAAGAGCCCATGTCCGCCAGTGGTAAGGCAAGAGTACTATGGGTACCCTTCCTTTCAACCAATCAGGAGGAGGGGGGGTGGTCTCTTCAGAACTTGAAGCTGGCTATGGCATCGTCAAAGCAGTATTTCGAAGGCTATGAGAGCGGATGGCTAGTGACAAACAATAATTTTGGACTGTAGTTGGCTTGTTACACAGCTTTTTACCAGTGACGTATCCAGATCTTGGCTCAGGGGCAAAGTGGAATTTTCCCCAAAACGATTGAAATAGTTTTCTCTCAAAGAGATCAGGTGGTAGTACCAAGTACGAAAAGGCTGGTGCTTTCATCCCCCAGTGGCCGCACAAATTCCCGGTGCGCTCCCCAGGTGCCCCCCAAACAACGGATGAATGGATATTGAACAAGGCTAACAAAAGCTTGCATCCAAAAAACCACACCACTTAAAGCTGGTACCCCCCATAAGATGCTGGTGCCCCTCCCCACAAGTAAAGTCCTAGCTACGCCACTGCACCCCCCTCAAAAAAAAGATTGTCTCTGAACCGCCTTCTGGATACGCCACTTTCACGGGATACCATAGTTGCTTTTGATAGAAAAACACATATCGATATGAAAAGAAGATTTGTATATTGGCTTTCATAATGGCTTTTAACACACTGGTGATACGGCGAGTTAAAAGAGGAGTTTGAAGTTGGGAGGGAGTGGAACGCCTGGGAAAACTAAGACGGGTTTAATTGAAAGGGGTAATGATATGACACGCATACTCAACTGAGTAGCTTAGGTACACTCGCTCAGACCCGAATGCAATTGGGAGCCTGTTTTCATTCAAGGAATGGCATTAGTACATAAAACACTTGTCTCTGGTCATTAATGCAAAGTGGGTAGCGGTATTTCCCGTTCGCGGTTGTACTCACTCTGCACGGAGGCACAAATCCGGCGTTCGTACTGGTGCATTCAGTGAAACCGAGCAATATTAACGTCGGAAATGAGACCGGTTGGCCGTAATTGTGATCTACAAATATGACCGTACTCGGGTCTGTAGACATTTCGATTGGCATAAATTGAGACGTTGGCTGTACGCGAATACTGCGCGAGGATCAGGCGTTGCTGTCAACGATTAGCCCCACAACGGTCCGGGATGAGACGCGGGGTGAGGATGTGTGAGGGAACACTTCATGTATTTCCAGGGAACTTCACCACATCGAGTAAAGCAGTCATTACGATTACATTTCATCAGGGATTTTACATGTTGCAGAAATTTCGGTGTCGCCTCAATTATTATGAAAAAGGGTTACAATTGTTGTAAACGAAAATTATTTTTATTCATTTTGGTATTTTGTCGAAATATACTGTGGCAGTTAACGATCCCCAAAGAACGATCTTCATCACACCTTGGCACGGCCGGTGTTGGTTACTTCCAATTTAGATTTCGCTGACGGGCTATCGACATTTATTAAATTAAGTTGGCCCTCATATTGTGCAAATGAAAAAGGATTAATAATTCACGTCATAATTTATTGTGAAAAGGTGAGGTTTAAAAAGAGTGCAGTATTGTTTGTCAGCTTGCGAGAATATAAGGCATTGTGAAAACGGTGTCAAAATGCGCGTAAGAAATCAGCTGAAAAACTTACAGAGACTACACACAAAATTTTAAACGTTAATGGCAGACGCTAATTAGTTTACCAGAAGCAAAACCTGTCAGATTCGGCCAGGCTAAGGATTAACTTTGGAGCTCTGAAGGTGCCACCCGACTAGTTGAGATCCTGACACATTCTATCTTAGGATAACGACATATTACAGTCAAGATGTCGACACCCTGGGTTGATTTATCACGGCAAGACGACATCCTCGGTTAATGCATTACAAGATGACAACATCCTGAACGTGGGAAGTCGACACTCTGAGATAATTTATTACAGGATGCTTGAGGAAATTCTCAAAGAGGGAAGTCTACCCCCTCAAAATTTATCACAAGATGATTGACATTCTGCGAGTGGTAAGTCGACATCCTTGGATGGTGTTCCAGGGCATGACGATATCCTGGAGGAAAGTAACACACGTGTACATTATCTCGGGATGTCCATATCCCACTCTGAGGGAGTCTTCATCCCGTGATAAATTATCCCAGGAAGTATCTTATTTTAAGATGTCATTCTATATTTGTTGATGTCGACTTCACATTTTTAGGATGCCAACATCCTTTGACAGGTTATCTGAAAATGGCTTCACCTCGAAGAAATTTAGGAAATGAAATTTAACGAATTCCTTTAAAAATCGTTTATCCTCCCGCAGGTCATCTCAGCGCATGCGAATACAATCCGTTTACATGTGTCCGTAACTCTGTTACACGGGTTGCCTCATCAAAACCCGATAAAAGCATATACACTGATGAGATCGGGCTAATAAACGTCTTCATATCAAGTGTCTGGGTTCAACCCTGTAATATATTTCCCTTTCCGTTTGACGACTCTGCGCTACGCTGATACGTAATTCATACGAATAGAGAGCCTGTGCAAAACAGCGTTATAATGGCTTGAGACGAAGTTGTGAGGATATGAAACGCCAACTTTTGAAAGGGCAGCGATTCAGCAATCATTCCAGAGCATTCGAGGTCAAATCTCTCATTAATATTTAATAATATTTAATATGGTTGTATTTTCATTTAGTATTTTATAGTGCGTGTATCTGGTGTTCTGATAGCTGCGTGGGATATTTTTAACACTTTTTGGATTGTTTTACTCCTTTAATACAGACAGCCAGCCATAGCTTTGGAAGCTAATTGTTGGAAAAACACGACTGTGACGCCAAAAGAACAGACCTTATGCAATGTCAGATGACCATATATCAGCTGAGTACTTTTTCTTACACATATATATAACTGGGTTTTCCAGTCCCAAGGTCGTCAATACTCAGATGCCAGCTGGTCAAAATTTAGAGGTGAAGAGAACGTTAATCGTCCGATAGGCACATGAGCGACGCCAGTATGCAATACTGTTACATATGCAAAGGCACCTCGTAAAATCTGTTAAAACTTAATTCGAAAGATAACAGCGCACCGCCGTCTCGATTTTCGAACTATTGTCGATCTCTGAGACGGGGCGATGGTCCATTGAGGATCTGCTTTGCGATTCTGTAAACGTCTGTCGCTTTCCGATCTTTTTTGTCTTATGAAAAAGAAATAAATGGGGCACACATGTTATTAGAACACATATTTCTTATGGTGTCGAGGTCAAACTGGATTAGAAGTATAGTATATGAATGTTGTGCGCAGTTTTATAGGTACCAACTATATGCTCCGGGTTACCACCAATCACCGTGCGTCTACTTAACACGATGGGATCAGCTGACCAAGTATCCACCAATAATCATCCCAGCTTCCTTTCAGATAAATGGATCTTATTTTGCTGGCGCGCAAGGTAACAAATTTTGCTTACAACGGACCTTTGTTCCCAGCTTATCATGGTGCGGTGAGTGCAACATATTGACTCAGAGACAAAGCCGCAAAGATTACACTTTTTGTACAAAATTTATATTCATTTCCATATTTTGTTTTTAGTTTCAAGCTATTACGAGATGACATTTCCATTCGTAATGTTATTATTTACAATGCGTGAGCAAGATTTTTCTGGGGGGATTGGGGGTTGGCGAAGATTTCATATGCAGCAAACTTTTAAACCGTTAACGGTGGAAGAGGGTCAATTCCCAAGTACTTTTCAAGCACATTAGCGACTCTCCTTCCATTTCCTCCTCTTTTCGATTCTTTTGGGTTTTTTTTCTAGTTTTGAATTTTCATTTTTCCCTACGGGCAAGCGCTCCCGCCCCTCCCCCCGCCTGACCTCCTCGTGCGTGAGACGAGAGAGTCACTTCTCCCCGTCTGAACGTGGCATTCCAGTAATTCGCAATGTTTGTACTCCTCTTGTCAGGTAACACGTTTCCTGTTTCCCCCGGCTCTGCATACGAGCGCTCCACCCTTTTCATTTGTCTTTAACTTATTCATGGTCCTAGCCATCAACTGCCTTCATTCAAGGCAATTCATTAGTGTGAATCCTATTGAAAATCGCACATGCATGCCGAAAGAGGTTGATGAAATAGTGGTGACCAACTCCATTGGATCCCATTGTAGGTTTCTCTTTACAGTTTGAAGAGAGACAAATTTCGAAGGATTTCGTGATTATTGCTATTCAGTGATATCAATCATTGTGCATCAGAACAGTGCTCGAACAATAATTATGTCCCAAATGAATTGCATAATGACGTTTGTTAAAAAAAGACTAGGATTTCCCAGTTTAAGTCACTATAATAGCATTTTATATAACAGGTTTTGCCCTTAACCATCCCGCCTCAATTCTGTCTGTGTCAGCAGACACTCTTTTCAAATGTATTTGAAATACCCGGAACAAAAATAACGTTACCTTTAGGAACATAACTGAGGTTATAATTCAGTCTTTTTGACGATTTCTCGAATGCTCTTTTCTCTGACTCTCGTTCTCTGATGGTTTGTATTCCCTCTTCATTTGAGGCTGAGAGTATTTATAAAGAATGTCATTACAGATGCAACACAAATTTGCCACGGGCAGAATCGATTCAAATTCAAATCGTCTTACGAAATGAATACAATATTATATATAGTAGGGTTTTGAAACCTGGTCTTTCTTTAATTGCGTTCAGGGCTCTCGTGCGTCCCATATTGGAATATGGTAATGCAATCTGGAATCCTTATCATAAACAATCACGTTAATGAAATTGAACGAATTCAAACAATAACGGCACACTTTGTCATTGATGACTGCAGCCGTGTGACCAGCGCATCCCTGTTGGTTCAAAATCAAGAACTGGATACACTTAAGGAAGAACGCATCAGTGCCAGACTCGTCTTGATTCATAAGGAATCGCTTGGGTTGATAACGAGCAACATTGACTGGTTTAGGCACAGCGGTTATCGCCAGTCCCGCAGGTGATGTATGGCCACCACTCAACTCAACTATGCGATCGGCTTTCAACGAAGATTATTTCAAGCACTCCCTCTAGCCAAGAACACTTGCGAATGGAACCAGTTCTCAGAAGATATCAAGACAGCTTCAAGCCTTTCCAGGTTGAAGTCAGCCTTGGATGCTATGGGTGATAAACATCTAGTTCAGCGGGCCCATTTTAAACTTAATTTTTGCTGCTGCCACATTGACTGTAACGTGATAGCCCAATGGGTCGTTGTGTAGAGCATATGAGCAGAAGCAGAAACGTTTCGGGTCCATACATTTCTATTTTCTGCTAAATAGAAGATATTTTTCGCAGTCTCTGCGGCAAAAATTTGAGAATTATTCCGAGGCCCTTAATGAATAAAACCGAAGCTACATGAGACAAAGCTGCAATTTGGAATATCGCCAAGACATAACACACCTTTTCTCTCTGCCCGCCCCAGCATGTCGAGGTCAAAATGATAACAGAGGGATTGGGAATACGCACAAATATCCTGGCCGCATGCCTTGGAGATGAAACTGTGCCCCAAAGCCAGGGACCCTGAGTATGGGTGAGATTGAAAACAAAACCAAACAAACAAACAAACAAACAAACACCCCAACAAACAAGTAAACGAAGCCTCTTTCTCATTACAAAGAGATCGGCCTGATTCCCTGTGCGTATATTTCAACATGGTCACTGATGGCAGTCAGCATGTCTCGTTTAAATATGTGACAAGGCAAAATGTGCAGGACAAGTGAAATAATGACTCAACCCCTTTTCGGCGAGTGTCATGCGTTTCATCACACTTGTGATTTCTGACGGTCTCTGTTGATTTAACTGTGTCGGGATTTGTGTCTATAAACGAAAAAAAATCCCTGCCTTGTGCTGGGTGCAGTCAAGTGAGTAATTATTCTGCCACAAAATGGCATCTTATAATTGTGATCCCAAACAGGAGAACCAAAAGGCACGCGCTGTCTGCATAGGCATATGTAATAAAAAAGTTAAATATAACTGAGCAAATCGACGCAAACTTTGATTTGCCGGAATAGAAACTGGAGGTACAAAATTCGATTTCGGTGAAAAAACCAAATGAGCTCTCACTATGCATGATTATATGCTGTGCAAGTATGTGGCTCGTGTCTGATTCAGCACCAACATTTTTTTTAAATCAAATACACAAACACCCTCAGAAAATCAAATCTACATCAAGCAGAAATTGTGAGGGGGTTTCTTGAATGCGTAAAATAAGTTTAAAGGCTTACCTAGTATCTCCAATATCATTTAGTAATCTGCTGCTAGTAATCCATAGCCTTCTGCTCTGCAGTCCTTCAGCCAGAGGATATCACTCGCCGTACGCGAAGAGCCTGCGCAACCCTCCGAGTCCGGCGGTGACGAGACGCCAGTAGGTAACTCACTCGGACCGCCCACCTCTCAATTCATGATTGACTTAATTGCAATTATTACGTTCCGTGTGTGTGATGACCATTGAAACTAATTCGGGCATTTACCGGCCGGTGGAGTGCATTTACCTGCAAAGCTAATCGATGCGTTTTGGAGGGCGGTACAAGGCGTCTGCATAGAACGATCGATGTTTCTTGGTTAGCGGTCACGAGGTTGTGAAGCGAGATCAGCACTTAAATCAGAAATGACCAATAAGGGTGATTACACTCATTTGTGAATCAAAGATACACTATCAGAATCATCTAAACCCAGGATCCAACGGAATGTGTACGTATATACAACTTCCAGGTTGACGACCACTCAACCGTACCCCGCTCGATAGAAGATGTTCTCTGACGTTTTCCTTGCCTGATGTATACGCGCCCGTACCGACAGTGATATTTTTTTTTTCGACAAGAGTCTGGGGATACACAACGTACTTTCCAATAGGAAACATTTTTTATTGCCAGTCTTGTGAGGAGACTAGTCTTTGTACGTCATGCAAGCTTTTCCTTTTGAAATTGTGGACTTTTGTTGGACGCACGAATTAGAAAAAAATTACAATAAAAGTAAGATCAGACTGAAAACAGGAATTTATCTCCCCCCCCCAAAAAAAAGGATGTACGCACTGTGTGTCAAATCCGTCGAGTAAGAATGGATGGAGCATACAGTTTCACCCACCAGAGATCGGCTAAAAACTAAGACACCGAGTGAGACTAGAACTGAACGTCCAAATACTTTTTAATTGCATCGTCACGGGATGGCCTTTGGGAAATGAAAAACTGGGACATCGATATTTCACATCACTTTTATGGTTATTTCAATCTCCATTGACACCCAAAAACACTAATGCTCTACATGAAATATTTTTATTGGTTCATGGTTGTTCATGTTTCCCATCTCGGCCACGATTCGTCGTTCTAGAAGCAGTCGCTCTTGGGTTTTTGGCAGACGTGTGGCAAGCAGTCGTGGATGTTGGTCGCAACAGGCTGCCGTTAACAGCGCCACCTTGTGTCAGATCATAGCCACCACTTGCCATTTGTAACATAACCCTCGCTGTCGAAAAACAAGCCCAACAGCCCAAAGTGGGCAACAAAACTTGTACAATAACTTTTGCGTCGTTTTATGTTTAAGAATTATTAGAATCTCACAGTATGATAAACTCCTAATATGCTACGAAATGATGCATTTTTCCAAACAAAAGGAGGATAGAAACAACTAATGGCAGCAGTTAATAAGACGAGCGCATGAGCTAAAGCCAATTTCACGAAAAGATAAATTTTGAGCGATTTCTTGAAAATAGGCACTGACGCTGAGAGTTGTATTTGTTAGGGGAACTTGTTACACTCCCTTGGACCAGCAATCAAGAATGGTTTGTCACGTGTGGTTTTAGTATGTCTACGTGTAGGGAATTATCGGTTAGTGACTATAAGCCCTATCCTACCTGATTGATATAGGATGAGTAAATCGGTCAGACAAGGAGGAGCCACTCTATGTGTGGATTTGTAGCCTACATATGCAGAAGCAATTTGAATAGAATGTGGAATTCAGTGGGCGGCCAATGTAGTTGATGAATAAGATGCAACACATTTCGGGAAAGGGATGTAGCATTTTACTTCTGAAACCATCTGCTTAATACCTTTAACAGAAGCTTCAAACAATTTGATGCATCAATCAATTGTTATCATTACTCCCAAAGCTAAAACTAAAGGAGCAGTTCATGACGAAACCGCTGAACTGAACAGCAACGAAGGATGACATCGAGATGGTTGCTGTATTTCCTGCAGTGGGGTGGCAGTCAGCAACGTCAGTCAGGATGAGAGACACGTTGTAGGTCATGTTGGGGACGTACTCACACGGGCCGCAGCTGTTCTTATCCGGGCAGTGTTCGTCGGGCGTGCACCAGCCGTACACGCCCACGTAGTAGTGGCCGGGCTTGACGTCGGGGTCGTCGTGACGTAGGTAGACGCTGCGACGGTAGATGGAGGCCAGCTTCCAAGAGTGGTCGTTGATGGATGGCTGGACGATGGACCGCGACACCAGGAGTTCCGGGTACCCGTAGGAGTCCGGGCAGTCTGCCCCACTGAGGCAGTTCTCCAGCTTGACCTCCACATTGGCGCATTTCTGTGGCAGACAAAAGCGGTAATAGTTGTAGCCCTGGGCAACGACCCTCCCGTCTCTGATCGGCGAGTTCACGGTGATCTCATCATGTGGGTGGCTGGTCGGCACGCTCTCGGCAAGAATCGTAAATTTAGATGCTGGGGAACAAACAAAAAACGAAATGCAAAACAATGAGTGGGTATAGAAACCATTTTCACTTCTATCTTTTCAGGAAATTTAGCTAACCCTCCTCGCAATCAAAAAGTTTCCCTGGGCTGAAAAGATTTCAGAGCGTTTCAGCGTCAGTGCCAGTCAGTTTGTATTCATAGATCAAGTTTTAGCCTTGACATTTTATAGGACGATAAACAGTTAGAGTACGTAAGATAATCAAATTACTTCATAGTAAAGAAACGATATGAAAACTTATGCCCTACGTGTATGGCCTGTTCCTACGTCACTTCCACAGTAGGCGTGAACACCAATGTAGAAGGGGCCCACTTCAAACTCCGGGTCCCAACTCGATACGGTGAGGTCCTCTGAACCCCAGTTGTAAGAAGTCCACGTCAAGCTCTTGTCGGTGGGGAACTTGTCGTTTCCCCTGGAGATGTACAAATCTGGCTCTCCTTGAATAGCTTGAATCTGGGTACGAGGAGAAAAAAACATTCATCACACTCCAGTTAGAACTTGTTGTATGAGCATTACACAAGTATAGCGATTTGCAGCCAGACGACGCGGATGGTCAAGGCGTATACAAGTGATGAGGTCCCACCCATAACCAAATGACCCTTTGATATTTAAGCAGAGTCCTGTCCATAACAGAAGGGCCTACTTTACTTGACGTTATTACCACGAGCAAAGGCTAGGGTTGCTATCACTGTCATATACAACAGCAAATATGATTCCGTACACTTGTCCAAAGTTTCCATGTATTTGCCTAATTTTCGAGTACGAAGGGGCCTCTTTTGCGGATAGCCCCGCCCACGGCAAAAGGGTCTCCAAGAAAACACCCATGGTCAAGCGATAAAGTCTAGTCCGCTTGTTATCCTGACCGATGCGAAGAATGCGTCACCTAATCTCCTGTATATTTTCTAGAACTTAAGATTATCACCTTCCAATTGACCACTGACACTGGGACCTCTCTCTACAACTACTCTCGGCAACTTTTCTCTCTGAAACTACAAACTTTACAGAAGTCTTATTAGATGCGGAAAACAAGTCAGACACCCCCGCCTAAAAGGTTCAGGGAACAATTTGTAGTAAATCCCACGATGTAGGACAACTGGGTGTATTGACCGCTTGAGCTGGACCAATGGGAAGGGATGTTTATCACAAGGTCAAGAAGCAGCGAGCGAGATTGACGACCACACAGAGAAATGGGGTGACACACTCTCATTGAGAGCTGTGATTTTGAAACTTTTGTCCATGGTTACTGTGAAATAACATTTTGCAAAGACATGGCTCACTGATCGTGAACATGGAAATTGTCCAATAACTTACCCTCACTCGCAAGTCTTTGCATGGATCGGTCACCTCCACGGAGAAATACCTGAATTCTCCACATGGGACTTCGTAAAGCCCCGACTCAACATTCAATGTGAGCGGTACATGCTTCTGTCCCTCCACAGACAGAGCGTTACGCTTTTCTGGGTTAGGATTGCAGTCAGCGACATCCGTCATGATGATGGATACACTGTAGGCCATGTTGGCGACATACTCACAGGGCCCACACGTGCTCTTGTCGGGGCAATTTTCGTCGGGCGTGCACCAGCCGTACACGCCCACGAAGTAGTGGCCGGGCTTGACGTCGGGGTCGTCGTGACGTAGGTAGACGCTGCGACGAGTCACAGTGGCCAGCTTCCAAGAGTGGTCGTTGATGGATGGCCGGACGATGGACCGCGATACCAGGAGTTCCGGGTACCCGTAGGAGTCCGGGCAGTCTGCTCCACTGAGGCAGTTCTCCAGCTTGACCTCCACATTGGCGCATTTGTGTGGCAGACAAAAGCGGTAATAGTTGTAGCCCTGGGCATCAACCCTCCCATCTCTGATGGGTGAGCCAGCGGTGATCTCTGGGTGCATGTGGCTGGTTGCCAAACTCTCTGCAAGAACTTTAACCTTAGATGCTGACAGTACAAAGAATTAAAAGAAGCTGAATTGAAAATACAGGTAGGCCCAGACGTTATTCAATGAATGACGATCTTACAACTGGCATCAACTTTTGAAATAACCGTGCCTTCAATGCCTGGTAGCTCAGGCCAAGAACCCAGTTCTGCTTCCAAGTTTGCAGAATATGTAGGAAATACGTACCAGTATATACATATTTTTATTCCCTTTTTTAAAGACAGATTCAATAAGCAGCTACACAAATTAACACTGAGAGAGGCCACGTGGTACATGTATTTGTTTCGAGTGAAATGAACAAATTTGATTACAGGCAACTGATATGGTTGTCTAGTTTATACTGCTCAGCATGTATGGTATACTGTTTGTATGACAGGGTCAATATTGCCTTACTGATAATAGCAAACAGGGGTGACTCAAACCAAAAATATGTTTGTGATGTCAAAGCAATAACTCTGAACATGTTAAGAGTGGCCCACAAAAACAACGAACCAGGATTAGTTGAGTCATCCTGACAGAGGCAAAGCACAAACGACACTGTTGATGAACATCATTTTCACTCAATATTCGGCATGTTTCTCATCAGTGCTGCTTTCTCTTTCCATGTACTGTACGTTCTTAAAGAAAGAATCTCTCTTTTTCGATACATGTTACAACGCATTTCGAAATGTATAATTCACTCACATGAGAGGCGACAAAAATTGGCAGTCTGTTTTCCACCATTTTAAACCAGAGCTGAACCAACTCTAACCTTCGGTTCGATATTCCATACGGTTTTTTCGGTTTTTCGGTATTTTTAGATCACCAGTCTGATTTCTCAATGAAAAAAACACACACCACAATGCGGTAATATCGAAATAATGTCCAAGCTTACAATACATCAATACAGGGGAAAAATCGACAGGCCCATACTACGTGGAACTGTTCACAACAAGCCCTGTACCCAGGCAGTTTATGAATTCTCCCAAGGTACATTTCCCTGAGATTCCATTTTCGTGAAATTTCTGTCTCTACTTTTTAATCTTAGCAATGCATTTATTTAACACGCCGATTCACTCCTGACCACTGAATACAAGATAAATACAGGGGGATCTTTTGGTCAGGCAGCTATATATCGACAACACTTTCCAAAAAATCCAGTACATGAATCTTTCATTAAAAAACCTTGATATGAATTACTTACAGGTGTTGCCTGTGTGAACGTCGATCCCACAGTAGGCGTGAACGCCAATGTAGAACGTGCCCACTTCAAATTCTGGGTCCCAACTGGATACGGTGAGGTTCTCTGAGCCCCATTCATAGGAACTCCAGGCCAAGGTGTTGTCAGTGGGGAACATGTTGTTACCCCGGCCAATGTACACGTCGGGCTCTCCCTCAATCTTGGTCACCTGACACACAGGAAAAACAGCCTCTGAGTCATACTGTTGAATCGAAGTTCACAACTACTAGAAAAACTGTACTGGATTGGTCAAATGAAAATTACAATATGGGGGTTGGGTCCTACAGTGGACTCCTGGCTTAACTGCTGAAAGCTTTGATTGATTGTCAAATAGTTGAATATTTCTTTTCAACAATATTCCAAGGTGAAAACTTTAAGAAGACAAAAATTTAATTTTCTTTTTTAAAAAAACGCCTTCAAAAAGAGTATTTCTGGACTTTTTGAGTAAGCTTAAAGGTACATGTAGCTGACGCACATGACCAACAGGAAGGCCGAAATTTACTTGGAACCATTTAATGACATCACTGGTTGTGTACTTGCGAACCGTTCTGATGTGTAACCTTTATACAAAGACAACAAAAATACATGTATAATAAACAGGAAAAGAGAACTGGTTATTTTTTCTCTCTTTCAATTGTTAGTCTGACACTTTTGTCCAAGATGATGTCACATAATATTGCAAACAGATATATTCATGAGATGTGGATCACTGCTCATGAATATGGAAATTCCCCGATAGCTTACCATCACTCGCAAGTCCTTGCACGGATCGGTCACCTCCACGGAGAAATACCTGAACCCTCCACATGGTACGTCTTGCAGACCTGACTCCACGTTCAGTGTGAGTGGTATGTGCTCCTGTCCCTGCGCAGACAGAGCATGGCCGATGACTCCCAACAGGGCAACCAGAGCGAGCTGTGACATGATGTGACTGCAAATAGGTACTGCGTGTCTTGTTTGTGATGTGTCAGCTGAACGCAAAGGAGCACTCTAAAATTACAAATTAGCCAAAGATACCTGAATTAAGTTTTTAGATTTTGTCGCATCTCAATCTTCATCTTGAATCGTTAGTGTTGTTCGCACGGTGTACACTAAATTGCCATGCTTTACGGTCGCTGTGCGGTCTGCCAGCGTGCACTCACTCGTTGACGTTGCCCTTTTCTATAGATTTTTCATTTTAATTAATGTCCGTCCTCTACCTTAGTACTGTTAACCGTATTCAGAATTATTGTGGTGATCTATGAAGTCCTATCACCTTTGTTCGTAGCACTTTATTGGTAATTCTACGATGTACTAGCTAGTTGATCACGCAGTATATTTCCTTTCTGTAACACTGTTTTTATTTAGAAACAGCAATGTCATCAACTCACGCGCCATATTCCAGGTGTATTGGTATATTCATGGGAACAATAGTGATCCGTCGTCCCGTTAATGTCATTATGGATGCACAATGTCATTGTTTAGTCTTTGTTCCAGTCGGATCAGTATTTGAAACTCCTCAATGATTACTACTGTTTTAATGCCTTTATGGTTTTAAAAAGCATTTTTTATGTAACTTAACAGGAAAGATGACTTACAGCCCACAGTAGTCGACACACTGTCATTGTGCATTAAATTATAAACTCTTTAGCAAGTAATTCATTCACGTAATTTAACAGTCTGCTCATACACTTTTTGAAAGTTTTATTTTCTTGTTTACAGGAATCATACACAGTTGTTGAATGTTTTTCGTAATTGACTGAACACTGTTATGAACGATTATTAAATGAGGAAATTGCAACATCGTTTCAAACTTTGTGATTTCGTGACATCTCAGGTTGCACGTACAGGTATAAATTTGATCAATACACTAGAACTGGGTACCCAAGTGCCCAGCTGTTCACATCTAGAACAGGTTCCAAATTACGAAACTAGGTTCTCGTAACATTTAAAACTACTCAGTAACCTGTCAGATAATAAAAAAGAAATGTTTTCAAGTTTGTTGTTGAAAAATTTTTAAACAAAAACCAGTTCATATCCATCGGTATTAACTGCTAACAGCAGCTCATGTGTTCTCGCTTAATACAGACAGCGCAGATGTAAACCAGTGATTTTATTACCATTTTGAGCAAAATAAAATGGATGCCTAAATTTCCTGTCATTGGTTACCTGGCCACCAATGTGTGGCCAGTCAATTTCGTTGAAGAAGTCCGTTCACATGCGCAGCATGTTTTGTGGGGATCATAACGAGGGCAATCTAATATCAAGGTTGGGAACCCGACAAGGAGTTATGCTTGATTTGTATTAGTCTCTGTCCTGTATGTCCTTCTCTGCCAGCAATTTCAAGTGTTTCGTTTTGATTTTTTCTAAAGCCTACATTGATTGTCGAAAGGTTATCACATTGGCAAAGAAATTCTAATCATATGAAAACAATCTGCATGTACATTTGAAAATAACTTGACCCACCAGTATAACAATGCAATGCAATAAACACAAGGTACGGGCACTGGCAGGTCAAAGACCAAAGTTTCAAGGTGGCCTTTGTCTTTCTGAGGGAGCGAGGACGCTACATTTTGAGGATTTTTACATTTATATGCTTTTAGAAGGGAAGGAAATGAAACTCATTGAAATAAAACTGTCCTCCTTTTAATATTTTTAAAAACAAAAATTTGGGCTACTTTTGGTGCCCGTTGCTAAAGTTCCTACAGAAGTTGGCCTTGGCCATGTCATTTAATTGTGTCCCCACTTACCGGTAACTCACTATGGCTAAACATCCAAATAAATGGATAAATGGAAAAGCCTTGGAATATCAGCTTTGTATCTTCACGTGTGTACATACATGTACATGTACAAAAAGCCCATGTACTGTATACCTACGGAGTGGCTCTTTTGTATACAAGGCTACTAAAATTCTTATTTCCAAACAACGGTACTCAGTGAGTTGATAAGCATGAAGTAACATGCACTGATGTACATTGGTATGTAGAATACTATACCCCCATCGACTAACAACGTTAAAAGCAAGTTGATACCTATTACCAGTTTTACATAATAAGCCCACATCCGTTTCGACCGGAAGGGTCACGTGATTTGACCCATACGAGATGAATTGAAGACTCAATTTTACTCTGGCAAGTGCCGCAAACAAAATGCTGCAGGAGACCATGTTTGATTTTATGTGGATTTTACAACATTAATATAATATATAAATATTGAAAATTGAATAATAAATCACTTGTTGACGTCCTCATGACGTAATTATTTTAGTATTATCTTTGCTGTGAGGTCTTTTCTTTGTGTAACTTTGAGGACGACTGAAGATCACTAAGTTACCAAAATTGGGCCTTGAAAACGTGTACAAAGTCAATTGGCTGAAAAAAAATTTAAAATCTATTTAAAAATCACTTGATGACGTCACCATGACGTCATTGTTCTGTGCACATCTGTACACTAAGGTCCTTCAATTGTGTAAGTTCAATCAAGATCCAACGTTGTAAAAGGACCAAAGTCGATGGTGGAAGACACGTGCACAAAACAAAAGGGCTTTTGGTCAGAAGAGGAAGAAGCAGGAAAAAAAGACAGAACAAAAAGAATGACTTTTTCGCAAAATTGCGAAAAGCTAAAAAAACGAATAAAAGGAAAGCCCTTTTCGCAAAATCGGGAAAAAGCCAAAGAAGAAGAGGGAAGGAAAAACAGAACAAAAAGAATGCCTTTTTTGCCAACTTGCGAGAAAGCAAAAAATCAGAACAAAAAGAATGCTTTTTCGCAAAAAGCGAAAAGCCAAATACGGCAATACCAGCAGAATATAATTTTTACTTGTGAATGAAAATGAAATAATCAGTGGGGGGGGCATACGTTTTACCTGATTTAGGTTAGAACAGATGAATTGTGTCAAGTGTGCTCTGGAAACACCCATAAAAATGGAGAAGTTTTCTAAAAAAAATTGTTAAGTGGTATCTTTGGCCAGCATTTTATACAACGGCACCGTTGACTACTGTGCAGGGACTGAACAATGTCACAACGGAGGTACGGTGATGGCGCCCTAGCTCTGGGGGAGGGACAGCAGTCCAGGGGTAGTACTGAGTACGTGGGCTCTGCGTTTATGGGGCAAGGTGTAAACGTTACGCCAGGTAGGTAACAACTTACCACATAAAGTGAAGCGCACCGAAGGCCTATCTGTACGAGTATTAGGCTAGTACTAGGGCCTAATGCTTCACTTCAAGCGCAGATTTGCCCAGAATCGGAGAATCCTGCAGGCTTTCGCTGGTCTTCTTTAGTTGTGGTTATCCCAGTCAAGATTTACATTCGGCCAAATATGACACTTTTAGCAACAATGATACCAGGTTCCTCACATAAATGTCACCACTTGATCTGCCCTTATTTTATATGCATGATTTTGTCTCTGATTACAAATGCGCATGTGTGTTCGTGTACGTGTACCACGAGCGATGCATTGCTTGGCTCGATTTCAAAAAGACTTCACTAGACTTGATATCAAGTCCTTCGGCCAGAGCAGTACAACAACCACACAGCGCTTCCACGACGCGGCCAAGCCCTCTGCAGGCTATTTTGCGTCGTGACAGTTATGAAGTTATTAGAGTTATTATAAGAACCAATGGGGCTTGTGGCTCAATTGCAGCAGGGTAAGGCAGGTTTATGAGCTTGAGGGTAACAACCATATCTTTCAGACCTAATAACACCACTTACAGCTATATTGTGCACCAAAACGTACTTCACTGTTAATATCCACACAACGCGAAACCGAAACATTAATTCACCATAAAACATTACCTAATACCTATCGCGTATAGTTTGCGCAAGACACGGAATTGTCGAGGCTTTGCATACTCGAACGTGTTGTGGTTCATCGAGTCCGTTATTTTCGTGTAGCAAGGAAGTTCGAGGGGTGAACCCGTTGCCGAGAACAGATTTTTGTAAATCATCCCTAATTAATGGGCCCTGATAGGCTGTTCAATTTTCATCACACTGTTGATACGGATAATGTCGTCCAGCGGTATTGATAAAAATGGTGCTTAAAGAGAACACTATTGGCCTGATGGTGCTTTTATTTCGTCAGTTATTTTCTTGTGGCAATCGGGAGTTATTCCCCAAACTCAAAAACTCAATACGTTTCAGAAATTAAGGGATCACTCCTCAATCTGCACTATCAGCGTGTGCGTGTCCCCATGTACAAGGTCCATAGCGGGACGGTCTCCCTTAAATCAGCATGTGGATCTGTAAGATCAAGAAGTTGATGTTTGGCTACATTTTGTTGTATTTTGCTGGCGATCATTTCTCATTCGGCGTCAGCCATGCGCTTGCTATTCGGAAAAAAATCACCGAAGACCTCACAGGTCCATAATACACAGGAGTGTGGGTTGCGCCACGGAGAACATACTTGGCTACCTCCATCATGCCCGCTTTCCTGCGCTGTGTTGTCTCTGTGATACAGGTTTATACTAGGGGGAAGGGCGTGTGCAACCCAACCGCCCCCCCGACTACGCAGCTGCTTCAAAGAAGGGACCAGTTGAGTTTACATTCATGAGCACGTGCTGAACACGGATCTCAAAATGCACAGACGTCATATAAAAATATCTTCAGAACGGTTTGCCCTTGCATCTCTCAAATTACACTTTGGAAAACAATCTGGACTCGCAATGCTTTTGTACCGACTGAAGCCACCGCCGTGCCGAATAAAGAGGTGATCATTGCGTTTCGCGCTGCTGTAAATATTTTTGGCACAATGCAGTTAAATAAGCCTTTGTGTTACCGTTATAATTATTCAGCATGGTAAGATGGCCGCCGGTGGCTTCAATAATCTATGCAGACCGATTAAGGGCACCACATCTAGGCTAATATTCATTCCAATGCCAAAATGTTCCGAAATCGGCCCCAGTGTTGTCAATATCGATGAACATTTGGAGTATAATTTGCCAATTTCCCCAAATGCATCACAACCCAAAAAACAGTTTATTATTTTGCATATTGATTCCCACCAAAGTGCAACTTTAATTCTACTGTTTGGAAATCGGGACGTCCATGCGCTACAACTAAAAACGAAGGGGGCATCTTATAGGAATAACGTCATACTCCTTTTAGCAGTCCATGGCTACTTGCTGTATATTGTCACAGCAAGGGATGAGCCTGACTCAAAATTAGCAGCGCCCCCCTTTAGTTTTAATAGACTTCACGAAGGAGTTTGGACAGTTGAAATAATTATACGGGGACCACTGCAATTAATTTGACGACATCACGACAGAATATTCGTTAATTACAGTTGCAACATGTTGCATCGAACCATTTCCTGGCTATTGGTACGCTGTGTTTGCGCTTGATAAGGATAACATACTGCTCACTCTGAGCGTGGAGTCTGGTCTTCAAAAAGTCCCATGTGGGGAGTTTAAGGTACTTTTCCGTAGAGGTCACTAATCTGTGCAAAGATCTGCGAGTGAGGGTAACCTGCATAGGGGATATTCCACATTCAGGACTAATGGACATTTCCATGTTCATTTATGTTACTTCACTTGGTCAGTTTTAGGCCACTGTTCTGTATTTTGTCTTTAATACATGCATTCGCAGAACATTCGGTCTTGAATTATGCAAGTCTTCTCTTGCATAATTTGCATCCAATTAGTACTTATGCCTGTAAACTTAGCGGTGAGTACTCAATAATACGGAGAATACTAAGTCGGAGTTGTTTAGGGGTGAGTTTTTCTGTGAATTGTTCTCAAATCACATATAACTAGAACTATCATTTGACCTGCCCATAATGCATGGCTCATGCCTACTTTGCCGTGCATTTGCCCATTTTGGAGTGATCACAGGTATAAACATCCTCAATTGTTTTTGCTGTAGGCTGCGTATGCCCACATTTTGGACTTTAATCCCGCTATCTTGGTGATTTGATTTGAATACGCCTTATATTGTAAACGTTGCTAACAATGACATTGCACCGCAGAAAAAAAAGGCCAGGTAAAATTTAAGAATCTGACACTCTCTGGTCATAGACCCCACTCATAGCTAATTTTTTCCCACAGGCACAAAGTACACCTTTGTGCGCTGAAGCTTTTGTTACGTCAGTTAACTGTAATTGTACGTACAAGTTCGACGACTATAGACACTGTGTTCCAGGAACAGGTAAACAAAAATAGGGGCAAAGGTAAACAAAGACAGAGGGAACACTGTTCCTTCTACCTTTGTTTACCTTTAAGTGAACATTGGCGTTAAGACCAAGCACCTACTTTTACCCGCGAAGACCTTTTTCTACAAAAACCCTTCAGAAATATGAAGATAATGAATGCTTTGCAGTCTCTGAAACGTCTGGTCCCGGTCAGGATGTAACACAAGAACATGACATTTGGCAAATCTGCACGTGCATGAACCATTAAGCAGCGGTTGTCTTTTGTTTGAACAGCCAATCTCACGTGCTCTTGTGATACATAAACGTGAAATGGGAGTTATCTATAAGATTTGAATTCCAGTTCGTTTGATCTTCGGACCTGGTCAGACTCCGACCACTTTGGGTCAGGTTACGGGTAACCGAGAAATTATATAAGGGTCTCAAAGCGAGAGACGGCGCAGGTTTAATTTTGCACCCTTGTGTTCACTGGATGTTCCTGTCATTGCTCAGACCGTCAAAGATGCATGGATTCGTTGGATATTCAGGGAGGAATACATGCATGTCATAACCGTCGAAACAGAATAATATCTAGTTGACATGAAATTGCGAAAAGTGGAGGATCAACCTCTAGCATGCATGTCTGAACTATCAGTCTGATCGAGCAGGTACAGTGACCGTAATCCTTTTGTGGAATGGTGTCTTGATATTTGGTTATGCAGTGCACACGGATTGCCAGTCAAATAAGCTACAGAGCATGAGTATTGTTAGGCTGACTCGTCAAATCCCGAAGCTCTGTTCCTCTAATAACACAGTTATGGTCGAATTGGTTATGGTATCGCATGTTTCTTCACGCGCGGTGAGCTCAAACTGCCCCTTTAACTTAAGTTGTTTACAACGAACAAATTGCAATTTGGGTTTCGTATTGTTCAAATACTAGATACTAGATAGACCTTCGTACCTTGTAACTTAATCCTTTGTCAAAATTATTCCTTGGTAAATCTGAAAGGGGATGGAACTTGTAATTTGTGTGAGAAAATTTAGAACTAAAGGTAACCTGGTATTTGGCCACAGGGAGATGGCCCATTGATATAAAATTTTACTGGTGATATTGCGTCTCATCAGCTTGGCCACAGACGCGTAAGAGCAAGAGCTCACCGACATTTGCACCATTGTGCTAGGCCAAGATCAAAGATCGTATAACGCCGAAGGCGCAAGATGGATAACTCTGCCCAAAAGGTGTAATTACCATGGGCACCATTTGAGCAAGCGATACGCCTGTGCAGTTTTCGGTAATGCTTCGGCGCAGGCTCACTAGGTGCACTCGCCTGCTGCGGCGCCTGCGCCTTTGCATTAATGCGCAGGCGTATCGCTTGCTCAAATGGCGCCCATACAATTACAACGTTTTACGTGTATTCACGGTGAAGTTCGCCATCTTGCGCGGCTACGCGGCGCTATACGATCTTTGGCCAAGATATTCATGGAGGCCTCCCAGCAGTTCATGCATATATTTGAAGCACGCAGCCAGTGTCCTATTTTCCTTCAGTTGACTCAACAGTGTTGGGCGTCTCTCAGTAATCAAAATAAAATAAAGAAGTGAAACATCAGTGAGTATGTGTCACCCCATTTCCCTGTGTGATCGTCAATCTCGCTCGCTGCTTCCCGACCTTGGGATAAACATCCCTTCCCTGTTGACCCAGCTCAGGTGGTCAATACACCCAGTTGTCCCCCATCGTGGGATTTACTGCAAATTGTTCCATGAACCTTTTAGGCGGGGGGTATCTGACTTGTTTCCGCATGTAATAAGACGTTTGTAAAGTTTGTACTCTGTAGTTTCAGAGAGAAAAGAGAGACCATGGTGGCAAAGAGAGGTCTCAGTGTCAATGGTCAATTGGAAGGCGGTAGTCTTAAGTTCCAGAGCATATACGGGAGATTGGGTGACGCATTCTTTGTCAAAGGTCAGAATAACAAGCGGATTAGGTTTTATCGCTTGACCATGGGTATTTTATTGGAGATTCTTTAGCCGTGGGCGGGGCTATCGGCAAAAGAAAAATTGGCAAAAACTGGAAAATTGAGCATGTACATAGGAACTTTGGACAAATGTACCGAATTATATTTGCCGTGGTATATAAGCCTGATAGCAACCCTTTGGTCGTGGTAAGTAATGGAGGGAGGGTCTGGCACACTTTGACCTAGAGAATGGAAAAGGCCATGAATATGCATAAGCATAATAATATGATATTGATACGAATAGGAATGAAAATGCGTTAAAAATTATGGTACAAGATGACCTAGGGAAAAATTGGAATAGCATATGGTCAGAAAGTCTAGTGTGAACTTTAGTATGGGATGAACGTGTCTATGGAAGGGTAGCGTAAAAACTCGGTACATATTGATCTTTCCTATAAAGTATGGTGCAACTGGATAAAACATGATTGTAACAAGAGGAGTGGTTTATAAATCTTGTTTATAGAGTTTTAGGTAGAAATTGAGGTAAACGAGCCAACATTTGTTTCCTCTTTTTCTGTCAAACCCCACTTTTGAATGTAGTGGACTATTCAAAACCAAATCTCTGTGGAGAATAGTACGTACAATACAAAGTTAAGTGAATTAAGAATTTTCGGGAACATTATGCTCCTTTGGCAGCCCGGAGATTGACCCCTGCTTCGGGATTCATCGGCCCCTGAGTCAAAGTTTTCACTGACCCAGGGAACAGGCAACAACCTGGACATCTGTCAAGGACATACAAGCTCAAAGGGCATGGCCATCACTGCCATCATTGTACTGATGGACGTGGTTCCTGATGGGACCTGAATATTTGACGGGTCGGGTTGTAAATCTTTTTCTTGTACGACCGTGGGGTGTACAATTAGGACTCTAATTACAATTTTATATACATACGGATACTGCCGATATTTAAGGAAACTGGTGGTTGAAATCAGAACAATAATAAGTATTGGAATCTAATTAATAATTACATTTTGTGGAATTACAGAAAGGGTTGACGATTTGATATTTTATTGGGTTTCTTTTAGCCCCAAACTTGTCTGCCCACCACCGTATTGTTTAGAACACTTCTAAACTTGTTGGTCTACTGTGGGGAAAATGGACCTATGGTGTGACAACGATAATAAATAGATGAGAGTCACCTGTTGCATGATGTCATGGAAAAATACTGACTGGCCTACAGGGAGGTCCTGATATAATCAAGGGGAATAAAGCAATAATCCCTAGACAAAGGGCCGTACGTGCTGTCGAACAATGACACAGATATTCCTTCCGATAAATAATGCACAGTACTTGGCGCCGGGTAATGGGGGATAATCTTTCGGACAATGGGCTGTACGCAACGCTGTGTGGGTTAGCGTGTACTTTGGAGTGAGCGTTGGTCCAACTTAATCCTCAGACGCTAATCGAGAGAGGGCGGGCGAATGCCAACGATCTTGCGTTAGGCTTAAATTAAATTAGGCTAATTGCTATGGTTATGGAGATCTGATCAATACCGGAAGAAGACCCGGCTGGCCCTGGCTGAATTTCTTAATCCTTTGAATTAGAATGTTTTACGTCCCGTTTCCCTGTACATGTATAGGGTTTTGGCTCTGGCTGAATTTCTGATCTTTTGAACTGGTGTTTACGTCCGGTTACCCTGTACATGAATACGGTTTTATAAATTCAACCAGAGTGGAGTGTTACTGTTGGTTTTTATTGTGGAGTAAATGTAAAATATCATTATATACACATTATCAATGAGCGTGGGTGGTATAACGTCAGTTCGGATTTTTAACACTTGGTAAAGGGGCAAATTTACCCATCGTGCTATGGAATAATGTGCTGAAGTTCCCGAACGGTATCCGACCCGATAATTATTACTCTATCGTCATACGGGTCAGTCACAAAACAAATTCAGTAGACTTTACATACTGGTTTCAGTACTGTTTTTATTTCCGTTGCTCACAATTGATATTTTACAGTAATTATCATAGTAAATAGAGAATTACCTCAAGAGTGGTTACCGGAAGTTTATTAAATTTTAAATCAGAGGCATTACATGTACCCATTCTTTTTGGAACCATTTGTGTCTTCGATTGTTTTCTTTTAGGCATTCTCCTCTTCGTCATTTAGCTAAAAGAGCCCGGCAAGTTTATCAGCATGTCTAGGCAAAACTCTATTGAAGGCTTTGTTGACTTTCATGCCTTTATCAAGTTTTTCCTCGAGAACATCCACAATGTCCCTGTGAATTTCATTATCCCACAAGTATAGGTAACTTGACAGAAACTCCTTATAGCTGTCGAAAAAGCCTTGCTTGACTACCCAGGGGGTCTTTCTGTTTGCCTTTTCCCTGGCTTCATCTTCATCCATGCCTTCGTCGACCTACTTGTCATATTTTTTATCCCTCATCTCTCTATTTGTCTCTCTGGCTTCAGCCAGCAAATCTTGGTAGGTGGCATTGTCTTCCAATTCTGAACTGTCTTCATCCAAGGTTTCGTCATCAACCTTCTCAACAGGTTCCGAATCATCGTCAACTTCATTCATGTCTGATTCCTCCCAATTGTAGATATTTTCCACGTGCCTCTCTAGATTAGACTTCCGTCCCAAACACTGGTGACAAGCACAGGGCTTGACTGCTGAAATAACAGTCATGTTGGCCCTTGGAAGGATGACCTTTAAATGACACGAAACAAATGAAATCGTTCAATATATAATGCATATAAAGGTGTATCTCACTGCTCGTGATTTGCTTATTTCATTGTTTATTTTACTTGTTTCATTGCTCTTTTACTCATTTCATTGCTCTTTTACTCATTCCAGTGCTCTTTAACTCATTTGGATTGCTCTTTCACTCATTTGCATTTTCTGTTACTCATTTCATTGCTCTATTACTCATTCCATTGCTCTTTTACTCATTCCATTGTTCTGTTAGTCATTTGCATTGCTCTTTTACTCATTTCCCTTTCTCTTTTACTCATTTCATTGTTCATTTTGCTCTCTCATTGTTCACTTTCCTCTTTTCACTGTTCTTTTATTTTCATTTACAGTTAAACTCTATTTGATCGCGTTCCTTTAAAAGATCGAAAGCGAGTTCACTGAGCTGTAACTCTTATACCTCTGTACAAAGGAAATGATGTGTTATTAATGAACCATTAAACATCGACGAACTGAACCACGCTATTGAGGCTTCCAAACGCACGACACCCGGTAAAGAAAATATTAACAACATTTTCCCTTGAAAATCAGAGAATACCTATTTATCTTCAACATAGTTTGGCACGCTTCTCAATGTCCAAAACAGTGGAAAGATACGATCCTCATTCCTATTCTAAAACAGGGAAAGACGCCACCAACCCATTGTCGCCCTATCCGGTTTGTAAGTGTGACGTCACTTCAGTTTAAACCACGTCCGCTGCACAAGCACTACACATAGAGTTACATGCTTTGATCACCGTTTATATGGAACCGGAAGTTAACGCGAAACTTCTGCAATCGTCCAATGGGAGCCTGCTAATCGTGGTGCGTCCACCTTTTTACAAAGTCACGAATCGGATAGCTCGCACCTCGATACCGTGCACGATATGGGGCCGATGGGTACCCCCCCCCCACATGTCCAATCCCTATACACATTCTAGACTATTGTTACCTAACACATATCCCTAGTATAGTCTGTAAAGAATTCCTGTGATTCCCATCAAACAATGACCAACACAAAGGCGGGGGGGGTTCTCTCCGCCCCATATCTTGCATCTTTATGCTCACCTCCACTCTACATTTGAAGCAAGATATGGGACGGAAAGAACCCCCCCCCCGCCTTTGTGTTGGTTATTGTTTGATCGGAATCTAAGGAATTCTTTACAGACTTCTATGGGGCATGTGTTAGGTAACAATAGTCCAGAGTGTGTATAGGGATTGGACAGGTAAGGGGGGTACCCCTCCGTCCCATATCTTGCCTGGTATACCACTCTGTCCAAATTAATGGAACGCATGGTTAACTCTCACCTGCTCTGGTTCATAGAAACTCACAACCTTTTCAGTCAGCAACAGAGCAGGTTCCGGAAAGGACGAAGTACAAGAGATCACATTCTTCACCTCCAATCAGATATCAACAAAGCCCAGGCGGTATTCCTTGACATCGAAAAAGCGTACATGTTATGGCGCTAAGGGGTTATCNTTTATGGGAGAATTACTCGCTGGATTGATAATTTCCTTTGTGGTAGGAATATTCAAGTAAAAACCAGCAATTCTCTTTCCACTGAAAGGATACTAGAAAACGGTGTTCCCCAAGGCAGCGTAATCAGCCCGCCTCTTTTTTAACACTGCAGTTAATGATCTTTCCAAAATCCTGCCTTATGTCAAAATCTCTCAGTATGCAGCCGACATAGCTATTTGGAAATACACAACGCACTTTCCCATAGGAAACATTTTGTTTATTGCCAGTCTTCAGACTAGTCTTCATACCTCATGCAAGCTTTTCCTGTTGAAATTGTGGACTTTTGTCCCCTTCGGAAAAAGTTCTTCAGGAGCACGACTTAGAAAGACTTTACAATAAAAGTAGGATCAGGCTGAAAACAGGAATTTATCTCCCCCAAAAAGGATTTTTGAGTAAGAATGGAAGGAGAATACAATTTTATTCACCAGATATCGGCTAAAAAATAAGACACTGAGTAAGCCTAAAACTGAAACACCGAATACTTTTTAATTGGATCGTCATGGGTTGGCCTGTAGGAAATGACATGCGGTAACATTAATATTTCACATCACTGTCATGGTTATTTCAATCTCCTTTGACACCTAAAACACTAATGCTCTACATGAAGTGTTTTTCATTGGTTCATGTTTCCCATCCCAGCCGCAATTCGTCGTTCTTGATTTTTGGCAGACTGTAGCAAGGTGTCGGCCATCGTGGATGTCAGTCACAACAGGCTATTGTGAACAGCGCCACCTTGTGTCAGATCATAGCCACCACTTGCCATTTGTAACATTGTCCCTCGCTGTCGAGAAACAAGCCCATCAGCCCAAACGGGCAACAAAACTTTTACCATAAATTTTGCGTCGTTTTATGTTTTAGATTTATAAGAATCTCACAGTATGATTAACTCCTCGCATCTGCTTCGGAATGGCGAATTTTTCAAAACAATAGCTGTAATAACAATAAAGTATTTGTGAAGCGGTTCTAACAATGATCAAAACGTACGATAGCGACAACTACTGGCAGTATAGTTACAAAGACGAGCATGATGAGGTTAAGTTGATTGAATGAAAAGATGAGTTTTTAGCGATTTCTTGAAAAAAAGACACTAATAATGAGAGTCGAGTTTGTAGGGGAGCTTGTTCTACTCCCTTGGACCAGCAACGGAGAATGGTTTGTTGCCTATGGTTCCTAGTAGGCCTACGTCTACATTCCCTAAGCAGGAATTATCGGTTGGCGACCTAAGCGGTTGTCCTACCAGATTGATGTAGGATGAGTAAATCGGTCAGACAAGGAGGAGCCACTCTATGTGTAGATTTGTATACATGCAGAAGCAATTGGAATAGAATGCGGGATTCAATGGGCAGCCAATGTAGTTGATGAATAAGATGCAACATTTCGGGAAAGGGATGAAGCATTTTACATCTGAAGCTATCCGCTTTACCTTTCATAAAAGCTTTAAAGTTCGAACAATTTGTTTCATCACTCAATTTTATCATTAATCCTACAGATAAAGCTAAAAATAAAGGAACAAATGCATGACGAAAGCACTGACGTGAACAGCAACAAAGGATGGCACCAAGATGGTTGCTGTATTTCCTGCAGTGGGGTCGCAGTCAGCAACGTCAGTCAGGATGAGAGACACGTTGTAGGTCACGTTGGGGACGTACTCACACGGGCCGCAGCTGTTCTTATCCGGGCAGTGTTCATCGGGTGTGCACCAGCCGTACACGCCCACGTAGTGGTGGCCGGGCTGGACGTCGGGGTCGTCGTGACGTAGGTAGACGCTTCGACGAGTCACGGTGGCTAGCTTCCACGAGTGGTCTTTGACGGTTGGCCGGACGATGGACCGCGACACCAGGAGTTCCGGGTACCCGTAGGAGTCTGGGCAGTCTGCTCCACTGAGGCAGTTCTCCAGCTTGACCTCCACGTCAGCGCATTTGCGCGGCAAACAGAACCGGTAATAATTGTAGCCCTCAGCATCGACTCTCCCATCTATGATCGGCGAGTTCACGGTAATCTCATCATGTGGGTGGTTGGTCGGCACGCTCTCGGCAATAATCGTAAATTTAGATGCTAGGGAATACAGAAAGAAACGACAAACAAAACATGTGGGTTTTACTTGGATAATTTGAGTGAGTTTAGAAACTATTTGAAAGAAAGCACCGTCTGCGCTTTCATCTTTTCAGGAAATGTAACTAACCATCTTTGCAGTCAAAGGTTTCCCTAGGCTGAGAAGATATTTCAGTGCATTTCCGGGTGCCAGTCAATTTTCATTCACTATTTCATAGCATAGAGCAAGGAGCTGTTTTACTACCGCGATAACTCACATGGTACCGTTGAAGTTGAGGGAGATGTGACTCCTGTTCCTTGCTCTATGTTCATTGTAAAAGAAATAATGAAAAATGATGCCCTACGTGTATCGCCTGTTCCCACGTCACTTCCGCAGTAGGCGTGAACACCAACGTAGAAGGGACCAACTTCAAATTCCGGGTCCCAACTCAATACGGTGAGGTCCTCTGAACCCCAGTTGTAGGAAGTCCACGTTAAGCTGTTGTCGGTAGGAAACTTTTCGTTGCCCCTTGAAATGTACAAATTTGGCTCTCCTTGAGTAGCTTGAATCTAAGTATGAGGAAGAAACCTTTCATTGCACTCCAATTGGAGATAGCAGGTTGAGCACACGGACGTAGCTATGTTCTACATGATTATTTAAGACCTCACCAACTACCTAAATTATTTGAGGCTTTACGAGGCGAATGGTTGAGGTGTACCAGTGATGAGGTCACACCCATAACCAATTACACAAAGTCCATCCTTTTATCGAGATATCTTCTTTAGAAAAGTCCTTGTCATGACTGAGGGGCCCCCTTTACTTGAGGTTACATGTATTACCATGACCAAAAGGCTGCACCGGTGTTATGCATGCCACGGCAAAGATACTATTCCGTTTACCTGTGCCCAAGGCTCCATTATGTGCTCGTCAAAAGTTTTCAATACCAATGGGCCTCTTTCACAGATGGATCCATCCACGGCCAAGGGGGTTTCCAATAAATGCCCATGGTCAAGCGATATAGCCCATTTAATATGTAATCCTGACCTATGACAAAGATTAAACATCACCCAAACTATTCCCTAAAACTTAAGAATTATCTTCCAGTTGACCTCCGACAAGCCATTCAGAACTCTCTGTAACACAGGTCTCCTTGCTCTCTAAAACCTCAAACTACAAACTTTACAAAAGTCTTACATGCAGAAACAAGTCAGACAATCCCGCCCAAAAGTTTCAAGGAACATTCTGTTAGAGTCACATGGACAGCGTGGGGATTTGACGAGTCAGATAAACATGGCCTGCAGCTCATCAAGTTGATTTGCAACACAGGTGCACTGCATAACCAGATAGCACAACACCATTCCACAAAAGGATTAACGGTCACTTTAACCTCCTCGATCAGACTGATAGCTCAAACATACTAGAGGTTGATCCTCCACTTTCGCAATTTTATGTCAAGTAGATATTCTGTCTCTACAGTCATTATATATATTCCTCCCTTATTGGCCAACGAATCCAGGCACCTTTGACGGTCTGAGTTCACCCACTGGAACACCCATTGAACACAAGGGTGCAAATCAAACCTGTGCCGCCATTCGCTTAGATACCTTTACATACTTTCTAAGTTACCTGACCCAAAGTCGTCGGAATCTCCAGGTCAGGGAATCAAAGTACCCGGATTTTAAGTCATATAAATTAACCCCATTTCTTGATTTCATGACAGTATCATAAGTGCACGATATTTGAGAATGACTGGTCAAACAAAAGACAATCTCAGCTTCGTTCATGCGCCCTCAGGGGTTGAGAATAGCCAATGGTCACATTTTTCAAGTTGTGTTACATTCTGACCGGGACAAGAGGTTTCTAAGCCGACTGCAAAGAATTCAATGTCTTCATTTTTTCTGAAGGTCTTTTATTGAAAACAGTCTTCGGAGGTAAAAGATGGCGTTTGGTCTTAATGGGAATGTTGTCTGAAAGGAAAATATAGAGGAAACACTGTGTCTACTCTAACCTCGAACTTTAAAACGAGCGCACAAACGTGTACATCGTGGGCTTGGGAAAAAAGTCATGCTTTCTGATTAGCTATGCGTGGGGCCGGTGCCTATGACCAGATAATGTCAGGTTCTTAGATTTTCCAAGCCGTGTTTTTTTTCTGCGGTGCAATGTCATTGTTGTTATCAAGTTAGCAATGTTTACAATACAAGGTGTAATTCAATTCAAACCACCAAGATTAAAGTCCAAGTCCAAAGTGTGGGCATCGCAGCAAGCGAAGGCAGCTGAGGACGTTTACACTGTGATCTCTCCAAAATGGGCAAATGCACGGCAAAGTTTGCATCAGTCATGACTTGACGGTATTAAGGGCAGGTCAATGATGATTCCGTTTATAATGCTTTGCAAAGATCAATTCACAGAAAAACTCACTCCAATACAATCCCGACTTCGTTTTCTCTCCTTGTGATTTGTTAAGTTGTTCATTCGCAGACGTAAATACTAATTTGATGTAAATTATGCAGAGAAGTTACTTGCATATGCATATTCGTACTGTATATATTGAAGACCAAAGACAAAATATAGAACAATGTCCCCAAAATTATCAAGGACGTCACGTGTTCCTAAATAAATAAACATGGAACGTCCTTTGGTCTTGAATGTGGAAATTCCCCTATAAAGTGCAGCTTACCCTCACTCGCAGATCTTTGCACGGATCATTCACTTCTACGGAAAAGTACTTAAACTCTCCACATGGGACTTCGTGAAGACCGGACTCCACGTTCAGGGTGAGCGGTATGTGCTCCCTTTCCAGAGCAAACACAGCGCTGATCATAACCAATAGCCAGGAAAAGGTTTGATGCGACATTATCCAACTGCAGTTAACGAATATCTGGCTTAATGTCGTCAACTGAATGCACATCCGCCCAAATTGATTGCAGTGGTATAATTATTTCAATTGTCCAACTTTATTCCTTTAGGAAGTCTATTAGAGATAAAGCGAGGGCGCTGTACTATTTTGGGTCAGGCTGGTTCCCTGCCGGGACAATGGACTGCAGAAAAGAGTACTGACGTCATTTCTAAGATGCCCCCTTCATTTTTAGTTGCAGAACGTGGACGTCCTGGTTTCCAAATAGAATAATCAAAGTTGTGCATTAGTTGAGATCAACATGCAAAATAACAAAACCGATTTTGGATTGTGGGGCATTTTGAGGGACTTTGCAAAGAAAAGCAATATCTATACTCCAAATATTCATCAATATTGGCAACACTGCTCAAAAATCAACGCAATTGGTTTTGAAATTTGTTGGTCAATTTTGGAACATTTTAGAATTGGAATGAATTTTTCTCTTCTCTATCAAGCATATAGGCCTGAATGCAATGCTCTCAATGATCGGTTTGCATAGGTCATTGAAGCCACCGGCGGCCATCTTACCATGCTGAATAAGTATAACAGTAAACCAAAAGCTTCAGTATTTAACCGAATTGTGCCAAAATAGGTTACAATAGCACGAAAGTCAACGATCACCTCTGTATTTGGCACTGCAATGGCCTCAGTCGACCGCCGGACGACATTTTATGTTTAAACCGGGCGGGATTTTGCTTGCACCATTTTTAGGGGCATATACTGAATGTCCATGGAGAGGTTGATGTAATCACGCACCTGAAATACATCATAGGCATGCGGAATTCGTTAAAGTTCGTGGAATTTTGTACCCACAACCGGAGATGGCAGCGGCGCTAGCTGCGGCTGATGAAACAAGTGCCGTAAGCCTAGTACCCTATGCATTCATGTCAATATGCAATGTCAGTAACCGCTGGCTGTCCGAGAAGCTGATGCAATGGAAGCACACCCCCCCCCCCCCGGCCAATAAAAATCATTACTTGTATTACTTTGCAACTTTGCTTTGAGAACTACTATTGCCATATCGTCTGGGATCCGTATCAAAAGTGTGATGAAAATGGAAAAGCCCATCAGGGGCTCATTAGGGATGATCTACAAAAATCTGTTCTCAGCAATGGGTTCCGCACCCTACGAACTTCCTTGTTACCCGAAAATAATGGACTCGATGAACCACAACGCGTTCAATTACAGTATGCAAAGCCTCGACGGCTCCGTGTCTCGCGCAAAGTATACGCGATAGGTAATATTTTATGGTGAATTGTTCCGGTATCGCCTGTGTATTTTTTTTCCAGTTTGTGTGAATCTTAACAGTGAGGTACATTTTGCCTAAGGTCTACATTTTAGAAGTCCTTTGTACTTGACGTTATTAGGTCTAAAAGATGTTTCTGGTTGTTGCCCTCCAGCTCATAAACATACTTTGCCCCGCTGCAGTTCCGACTCAGTGAGCCACCAGCCGCAATGGTTCTTGTAACTCATATAACTTCATAGCTAGCACGAGGCAAAAATATGCATGCATTGGAGGGCTTGGCTGCGCCATGGCCGGGCCGTGTGTGCTGGTTGTAGTAAGTACTGCGTTGGTGGAGGGACTTGATCTCAAGTCTAGTGCATCGCATGCCGCCTAGTCGCACGTGGGTATACGAATACGTACGTGTTTCCGTGATCGATATCGGGTACAAAATCCTGCATGACTGCGCGAAAGGGCACATCAAGTGGTGACATTTTGCATGTTTTAGTTAAGTGTTTCCGATCATTGCTGTTAAAAGTGTCATATTTGGTCGAAGGTAAATCTTGACTGGGATAACCACTTCTGAAGAAGACCAGAGAAAGCCTGCAGGATTCTGCGATTCTGGGCAAAGCTGCGCTTCAAGTGAAGCATTACTACAGTGCGCTTCACTTTATATGGTAAGTTGTTACCTACCTGACCTAGTGTAACGTTACATCTGGCTCCATTAAACACATAGACCACGTACAGGTACTGCCTACTGCTGGACTGCTTTCCTTCCTAGAGCTACATGCAGAGCGCCATGACTGTAGGCTAGGCCCTACCGTACCTCCGTTGTGACAGTGTTCAGTCCCTGTCCATCAGTCAACGGTCACTGTGCTGTTAGTGTTTTACATGTACAACATGCTGGCCAACGATGAGTTACGCGTAGCAAATTTCTGTTGGAAACTTCTCAACCATTTTTAGGGCTGGGTGCTTGCTGCTGGCTCAAACTTGACACAATTCATCTGTTCTGTTCATTATTTTATTTTCATTCATGACATAGGCCTACATGTAAGTAAAAAATACCGTTTACTGGCACAGTGCTGTATTTCTGGTATACGATTCCTGCTTTTGCAATTTGTAACAATTCCGTCTCGCCTAGCCTCCCAATGTCCTGGACATGTATCTGCCAGAAGGTTAGATGCAGATGAGTGATTTTAAATGCCAGGGTCAGGACTAGCACAAAAACAAATACAATTTCTACAGAAATTGTTCCTTTCAACCAATGAACACGGTGATTGAATTTATTTTGTCGTCTTGAATTCGCCAGAACATTAGTAAAGCAGCGCCCTCTATTATCAAGAACAAAGGAGTTACACATTCTAATGTAGCAGTGGCATGAGACTTTATTCAGAGGTAAATACAATGTACATGTACATGTATGGTGTCGGTGACCACTTTTCCTGTCATCTGTTCTGTTTTGTGGCTCAAAAGAATAGTTCAGTGCATGAATTTATGACCCTAGTCTCACTAGAGTCAGAATTTACACAAGCACAGAAATGTACATGTGGTCTCCCTAGCCAAAGCCCAAGAGCACAAGATCTAAACACATCTGCCTCGACGGAACAAACAAAATGATGGACTATCTTGACGGTCTTGAGATCTTGCACGGTCCGTTCTAGAAGAAACAGAACCTAAATAGTCAGAAATCAGCTGAATTTATAGACATACATGTACATGTAGTGCGGATGCACGTGGTACATGTAAGCGTGCAGCATGCACGTTTTATGCAACAGCAATAATTGGCCGAACAGTGCAGCAATCTACGTGAGCTTGTAACAATGCAGCAATACGTGCATTCAGGAAACTATTACTGCCAGTCTGCAGCAAAGAGTCAAGTAATGAACAAACTTGATGAGTATTATTTAACAGGAAGATAGTGGTGGGTAGCCGTGTCAGTCAGGTAGAATCCAAATATAAAGAATCAGCAGCACTTTAATGACTAACTATTAAAGTAAAACTCTGCATAAGCTTTCGTAGCTACAGCTACTTCATCAGAGCAATCTGATGAAGTAGCTGTAGCTACGAAAGCTTATGCAGAGTTTTACTTTAATAGTTAGTCATTAAAGTGCTGCTGATTCTTTATATTTGTTAACAGGAAGATGTTAGGGCTTCAGGAAGAATTACTTATAAGGTCAGTCATCACAAATAAGGGCAAGAATCTGTACTACAGTGAGAACAGGAACACTTGAGCTTATAGCGGGAATAATTCAGCAAAGAATATGATTTCAATATGATTTTACATACCGGTACACCCTAGAGGGTTAGGGTTAATTGGTTTAACTCATACAATTTACTGTCATCTGACGTCTTTGTCTAATGTCTCCCTAATCTCAATGTCGTCTCCATATGATGGGGCTTCGTCATTGAAGGCTGGCCAACAGTGTCTGAACAAAATGAAAATGTGTTAGACCATTATGGTTGATAGCATACATGTACATGTGCTATATAGCTTGATGTGCATCTCTGGGAAGCATGATTTAATGAAACTCCATAGTCAGTAGGGTAAAACTTACCGGTACATGTAGGCAAATCCAGGGACGAAGTCAGGATTTTTGAATCCCTGTGTAAAGATTCTCACTGAGGTACATGTACATGTATATACACTGGGCCAAATCTTACTTAATGAGTGTATGTAAGTACACAAAGTAAGTAATGAATGTCAATTGTGTGTGTTATAGTATAACATTTTTTCGGTGGCTATGGCGTATACAGGCCATTGTAAAGTGCAGAGTGTAAGGAGTCCCAAAAAAAATTGGTAGCAAGTATTTTTAACCCAGTTTAATAAAGAAAAGTTTGAATTGAGATTTTATATTAGCATGATGTCCTGATTTATTTGAAAGACTGGCAAGAACCCTGAACAAAAAATTGTCAGAAAATACACGGACATGAAACCCAGAATGTAAATCAAGATGATAGGCCTAACGATTTATCATAATTTTTACTTCAAAAAGAAAATCATAGACTAACTGAGCCATTTGTCAATGCAAAACACGAGTACTATTTAAGAGAACCTTTGCCTGATTTTGGGGCACAATTTTTCAATTTTCAGACTTAATTTAAATTCAAAAGTGTAGAAAATGTTCTCATAATTTATACTCCAATAATTGCAAGGTTATACATGTAGGTCAATGTTTTAAAGAATGAGTTTGAAGCTGATCGAGGAAGATGTTGAAAAACATGTCTTGAGGAAAGTTCTGAAACAGGAAGAAAGTTGAAGTGTAGCAAATAAGCTAAATTAGAAGACTCCATAAATGCGGCCTGGGTCCTTGACTGCCTGTATATACAGTATGTGTTCGTGTACCAACCGGTGCCTTGGCCTCACTGCAGTGTGCACTACACTGAGGGCAAAAGTCCTGAAAAAAAATTGGAAACATAGGCCTACACGTACCAGGTACAAGCATTTTGTTCCAGTTTGAGATGACCAAAGAGGACTATGCTTCTGTGTAAGTTTTGGATTAAGTTTTCTAAAATATAGACATTTTCATTTTGAAACTTTGTTGTGAAATCTCTGCTCAAAATCTTGGTCAAAATTCCCTGCGGTGAAGCCAAAACAGCTCCATGGTAAAATGACCAAGTCCGTTGGAGCATGCACGAAATATTATACGACACAGACATAAACTTGTGCAAGTCACTCATTTGCCCAAAGTAAAACATTAATGTGCAAGATGTAGATTATGAAAGACCCTGATAAATGTCATCATCTTTCTTTCTGTGCTGAAGGAGTGCACATGAATACAGGTTTCACCTTGATTGTAAAATCTGAAAATACTGTAGATCCTGAGGATCCTTTCATTGTATCAGCCACTTTAGCAGTCCAGTGCAGACCAGATGAGTGTTAAACATTCTTTCACATAGAGGTTCCACTTTCAACTAATGTACATCAGTGCATATTACGTCATGCTCATCGGTGATGGCAAAAATATGCTCATAGAGGCAGCACAACTCACCGAGTACTGTTGTTTTGGAAATAAGAATTGTTAGCAGTCAGCTTTGTAAGCCACTGATAAAAATGACTGTCATTGTGTGGAACTCGGAGAACCTTACAAAAGAGCTAATCACCTGTAAAGTTCACTCCATTATGGGAATACATGTACATGTACTTCTGGTGCATGCACACATATGCACTTGTGAAGCTACAAATTTGTTATTTCAAGGTTTTTCCATATGTCCATTTATCAGTGTATTTGGATGTTTAGTACTAACAGCAGTGAGTTACTCAGTGGTGAGGACACAAATGACATGGCCAAAGCCAACTTCTGTAGGAACTTTAGCAAGTGATAGCCAGGACTGGATCCTGAGGCCGGGCCAACAGCGGCCAAAAGTAGCCCAATTAAAAAAAAACAATTAACGGATTGCCTTTTTGTTTTGATCTGTTTCATTCCTTCCCTTCCAAAAGCATCTAAAATTCCCCCAAATGTAGCCTCATCCCTCAGAAAAGTCATTAAAGGTTACAGGGTACATAAAGAGAGTCCTATTTTTTGGGTTCTCCACTAATATTATAAACCCCAAGCCTGGCCTCCTTGAAAATTTGGACCTTGACCCGCCATTGCTGTACATTGTGTTTATTGCATTGTTATACTGGTAGTAGGCCAAGTTATTTTAAACATGTTGAATGTAGATTGTTTTCATGTTGGCAGGTGGGACTGCGATTAGAACGTCTTGGCCAATTTTGAAAAAACTTTTGAACAATAAATGGAGACTTTTAAAACAAAATGAAAATAAAATGCTTAGAATTGCTGTTATGACCAAATCTTTTTCTGAGAGTCAGGCCCCTCATATCTACAAAGTTTGTATTTTTGGCACAGACGGATGTATAGAACAAAGACTAACACAAGTCAAACATTACTTTTTGTCCAGTTCACAACCTTGAAATTAGATTGCCCTGTTATCTCCACAAAACATGCTGCACATGTGAAGGACTTCTTCAAGGAAGTTGACTGGCCACACATTGGTGGCCAGGTAACCCATAACAGGAAATTCAGGCATCCATCTAATTTTGTTGAAAATAGTGATGTAATCACTGGTATACATCTGCGTTGTCTGTATTGAACAAGGACACACGAGCTACTGTTGGCAGTTAATATTGATGGATATAGACTGGTTTTTATTTCAAAATTCTTCAACAACAAACTTGAAAACATTTCTTTTCTGTTATCTGAGAGGTTACTAAGTAATTTTAAACATTATGAGAACCTAGTGCCGTAATTTGGAAACTGTTCTAGATATGAACAGCTGGGCACTTGGGTACCCAGTTCTAATGTATTGTTCAAATGCACCTCTACATACAACATGAGGGCTAATACATTGTACTTTCAGGTTTCTTTGGCTAATTTTTATTTTTTAGAGTGCTCTTTTGCCTTCAGCTGACACATCACAAACAAGACACGCAGTACCTATTTACAGTCACATCATGTCACAGCTCGCTCTGGTTGTCCTGTTGGGAGTCATCTGCCATGCTCTGTCTGCGCAGGGACAGGAGCACATACCACTCACACTGAACGTGGAGTCAGGGCTGCAAGATGTACCGTGCGGAGGGTTCAGGTATTTCTCCGTGGAGGTGACCGATCCGTGCAAGGACTTGCGAGTGATGGTAAGCCATCAGGAAATTTCCATATTCATGAGCACTGATCCACATCTCATGAACATATCTGTTTGCAATATTATGTGATATCATCTTCGACAAAAGTGTCAGAATAACAATTGAACATGTTGAAAGACAGGAAAAATAAACCAATTCTCTTTTCCTATCTAACATTGGTTTGTTGTCTTCCTTTAAAAGCTGCGCATCAAAACAAATTTTTTCCTTATTGGTCTTGTGCAACAGTTATGGTACATGTACCTTGAAGTTTACTCATAAGTCCTGAAATTAGAAGGCGCTTTTTTTAACAATTTAAATTTTTGTCTTTTTAAAGTTTTCACCTTGGAATATTGTTGAAAAGAAATATTCAAATATTTGACAATCAATCAAAGCTTTCAGCAGTTAAGCCAGGAGTCCACTGTAGGACCCAACCCCCATATTGTAATTTTCATTTGACCAACCAAGTACAGTTTTTCTTGTAGTTGTGAACTTCCATTTGACAGTATGAGGGTGTTTTTTCCTGTGTGTCAGGTGACCAAGATTGAGGGAGAGCCCGATGTGTACATTGGAAGGGGTAACAACATGTTCCCCACTGACAACACCTTGGCCTGGAGTTCCTATGAATGGGGCTCAGAGAACCTCACCGTATCCAGTTGGGACCCAGAATTTGAAGTGGGCACGTTCTACATTGGCGTTCACGCCTACTGTGGGATCGACGTTCACACAGGCAACACCTGTAAGTAATTCATATCAAGGTTTTCTTTGTGAAAGATTTGTGTACTGGATTTTTCGGAGCGTGTTGTCGCTATATGGCTGCCAGACCAAAAGATCCCCCTGTGTTTATCTTGTATTCAGTGGTCAGGAGTGAATCGGCGTGTTAAATAAATGGCATTGCAAAGATTAAAAAGTTCAAAATTGCAATAGCGTCCAAGCCTAGTGTATTGGGCCAGGGATACCTGTACAGAGGTTGTCCGACTGGCCCTAGATTGGGGCTGGGAAGCCACAAGATCTGTGCTGACAATCTGTGAGACTTCCATGTACATGTACATGTACATACAAGGACACAGGTCATATCTGCAGGAACCCAGGGCATGTTTTGGCCACCCAAACCATGAACTTGTTTCAGCTTTGGTCATTGGTTAAGCATTTTCTTGATCTCTGTTATGCCTGTGTGAAGTCATTGTTCCCATTGAACGTGAACCAAAGGTTAGAGTTGGTTCAGTGCTGGTTAAAAATGGTGGAAAGCAAATAGACAAGTTTTGTTGCCCCGTACACTTCAAAATTATTTGGGACATGTAGCAAATCAAAGAGATACTTTCTTTAAGAACATACATGTACATGGAAAGAGAGAGCAGCACTGATGAGAAACATGCCGAATATTGAGTGAAAATGATGTTCATCAACAGTGTCGTTTGTTTCCTTGTGCTTTGCCTCTGTCAGGATGACTCAACTAATTCTGGTTTGTTGTTTTTGTGGGCCACCCTTAACATGTTCAGGGTTATTGCTTTGACATCGCAAACATATTTTTGGTTGGAGTCACCTCCGTTTACTATCATCAGTAAGGCAATATTGACCCTGTTATCGTACATGTACCATATATGTACATGCTGAGCAGCATAAACTACATACAGCCAAACATATTGGTTGCCAGTCATCAAATTTGTTCATTTCACTCAGAATAAATACATGTAAATGTACCACTTGGCCTCTCTCAGTGTTAATTTAAACCAGTCAACACATACAATGTACATTAGCTGCTCATTGAATCTGTCCCAAAAAAAGAGCACAAAAATATGTATATATACTCGTACCGGTGGGTACCGTATTTCCTCTTTTTTGTGCAAACTTGGGAGCAGAACTGGGTTTTTGGCCTGAGCTACCAGGCATTGGAGGCACGGTTATTTCAAAAGTTGGTGTCAGTTGTAAGATCATCATTCATTGAATAACGTCTACCTGTATTTTCAATTCAGCTTCTTTTAATTCTTTGTACTGTCAGCATCTAAGGTTAAAGTTCTTGCAGAGAGTTTGGCAACCAGCCACATGCACCCAGAGATCACCGCTGGCTCACCCATCAGAGATGGGAGGGTTGATGCCCAGGGCTACAACTATTACCGCTTTTGTCTGCCACACAAATGCGCCAATGTGGAGGTCAAGCTGGAGAACTGCCTCAGTGGAGCAGACTGCCCGGACTCCTACGGGTACCCGGAACTCCTGGTATCGCGGTCCATCGTCCGGCCATCCATCAACGACCACTCTTGGAAGCTGGCCTCCATCTACCGTCGCAGCGTCTACCTGCAGCACAATGACTCGGACGTCCAGCCCGGCCACTACTTCGTGGGCATATACGGCTGGTGCACGCCTGACGAAAACTGCCCCGACAAGAGCACGTGTGGGCCCTGTGAGTATGTCGCCAACATGGCCTACAATGTATCCGTCATCATGACGGATGTCGCTGACTGTGATCTTAACCCAGAAAAGTGTAACGCTCTGTCTGTGGAGGGACAGAAGCATGTACCGCTCACATTGAATGTTGAGTCGGGGCTTCACAAAGTCCCATGTGGAGAGTTCAGGTATTTCTCCGTGGAGGTGACCGATCCGTGTAAAGACTTGCGAGTGAGGGTAAGTCATTGGACAATTTCCATGTTCAGTATCAGTGAGCCATGTCTTTGCAAAATATGATTTCACAGTAATCATGGACAAAAGTGTCAAAATCACAGCTGATTTTGGTTTTTGATTTTGTCTTTCTATGGCTGTGCATCAGGACAAGGTGTACATGTAGTCCAGCGGCCAAATGTCACTTTTTACCTGAATCTTGCTTTGGAGGATATCTGATATGTTTTGACAGATTTTGACTCTGTAGACCACAGACAACCAGAATCTGCATGATGACCTTTGATGACATTTGGGTAATTGGAGATAAGAGGGAACAGTTCCTTTAACTACGTGTATTTAGATCAAAATCCAAATGATATAAAATGTTTTGCAACCATTGGTGGAACCCTTTGAAACATTTATATTGTAAATTAGAATTCTATTTACAAATTCTATATAAAACACAATTTGTTGTTACCCAAATAAAACTTAAATTGTCATTTATTATATATATTTGTTGAAATCAAACCAAATTGCTTGTTTGTGTGAAAAAAATGTGTTTTTAAATTGGTCATTTTCAAAGAGTGACCAAATTGATTGGTCTGGTGCAGTCCAGAACAGTATGCATGGTATGTGCTATCCAATCTTAACTGAGTCAGGATACACTCACATGTAAACAATGTCACATGCATGCTGAGAATCATGTCTTCGCGATGGTGTTCGGGGCCAATTTTCATCAAAGTGTTTACAGCACATATAGTTGCCCAAAAATGTGTCACAAGTGATTTTATATGCACCACATGTCAGTAGCAGGTTTGTGATTGAAAATTTAAGTGCTGTGTTTTGCACACAAAATTTAATCGATACCAGTTTTACCTGGCCTTCTTACTGCTGAGTTATCAGCTACATGTAGGTAGTAACTAGTAAGTTTAAATGTTACAGCTTACACTGACTGACATCGGTGCCAGTGTAGTTGTTTTCAAGGTTGTTTTGGTTGAGTTTGTTCAGAACAGCATACTGAAAGTACATGTACAAATATGTGCATTTGTTCGGTGATTTAGAATAGTATACATATATTTCAGCCTTACTTTGTATTCTTTGTTGCCTTGCACGTTTTGTGAGTGGCTGGGTCTTCAGGTCTTGTTCTTGTAGCTCGTTTGGACTGATAAGTGTGATGGCGGTATTTCAATTCATTATGCAGTATAGAAAATAATGCTGTACCTGCCTCTGGTTTTTTCGACTACAAAAAGACATGAATCTAGGACTGAGAAAAAAATGTCCAATTTTTTTTTAACAAATACTATTTGCTGGACTGTCCTTAGGTAGACTTAGTACACAACCACTGTAACATTCTTTCCTTGGTAGATGTGCCTTCATGTACGTGTACTAGTACCGTCAGACTGGATAATTGAGATAAAGCTGTTGAATGATTTTTCTTCGATGGTGCAGTATCTGCATCCCTCTCCTAACTGTCTCTCAAACTCTGATGATCATTCATGATGGAATTGCTCTGCCAGCTGCTCCCAGATTACTACTGAAAGGCTCCTAAGCATTTGTTGATTGCATGTGCATAGTATGATGGATTTCTGCAATTGAAGAGATTGGTTTGTATTGCAACAACCAATAAAATGAACCCTCACTTACATTGGGGGGGGTAGGTGGTCCTATGGTGCAGGTTGTTTTGACAACTGTGATGCAGACGTATCATCCAAGAATGGATAACACTTGCATTAGTAAACATGGCGTGGCCAAACCAGTTGAATACAGCATACCGGCACAAACGAGTACAGAACATTACCAGGCATTTGAGGAGTCTAGAAATCCAGAACTGCCGAAAGACAAAAGCTCTGAAGTCTATTTTGCCCTTAAAAGTGGTGGCACATGGGGTCATTGCAGCCCATAGGATGATGCAGAGGGGTTTGCCTTTTCAAGATGCACTCACCTGAAGAGACTCCCCCAAATGTAACGGGTGAAATACCATACTTAATTGAGGACAAGGTCAAAATGAAAGCAAAAGTTTTTTGCCCTTAAAAGTGGTGGCACATGGGGTCATTGCAGCCCATAGAGCGATGCAGAGGGGTTTGCCTTTTCAAAATGCACTCACCTGACATGCCTGAAGAGACTGCCCCAAATTTAACAGGTGCAATGCCATACTTAATTGAGGACAAGGTCAAACATCCAAAGCAAAAGCTTCCTTTCTGCCATGACACCATCAGATCCTGTACACAGAGGACATGGAGGCCAGCTTTGAGTGAAGCTCAATGGCTGACAGGTCAAGCTGGACAAGACCCTACCATGTACAGAAGTGATCAGCAGTTGTATAGAGCTTGTCAAAAAGTCATTGTGACATACATGTACATGTATATGTACCAGACAATTTGTCAAACTTTCGTCACTCTTTAGCTTTTGAAGGACATTTATGTGATCAATTAAACCTTTGTTTGAATTTTGAGAAAACTTAGATAGTGGAGTAAGTAAGACCAATCTTACAAGCACACTTTTCATTTGAAAGTGCAGTGTGTTGCTGCAGCAAAGAACCTTGCTTCTTTACTCAGAGAAACAGTTCAATAAACATTTGACTTTTATTGAAATTTCAATATATTTAGTTCAACTTGAAACAAATAGTTGCCCTGCCCCCTCCCCAAAAACCTAAGTACTGGTAATTCCTTTAGAGCCTTTATTCCCAGTCCGATGATGTTGTGGTCTTTAGAAAGTTAAGGTTAGGTATCAACAAAATTATGACTACATAGAGACCTCAACCACCTGTGCAAATTTGAAGCTTAGTCAACTCGACTAAATGAATATTGGATCTTCCATTCCATTAAATTTTTCAACCATTCATGTGCACATGTACAGTACCCACTTCCCTCAAATGCAGAAACAAAATAATCATGTAACACTGGGTTTCAGGACAGGAGTCAGTCCCCTAGTAAAAGATGTTTGGTCCTACCCGTAAAATTGGTGATTTATTCCCTAAGTCCCAGTGAGATCACACTCCAGGAAAATTTTTGAAAGGAGAGAAAAATTTCAAGGAAAAGTCTTTTTCGGCCTTTATGTTGGGCATGTGTATCCACTCCCTTTACACTTACTTGTAACACCTGAGATATGCTTCTAGAATGCTGTTTCGTAACCCAATAATTGAATTTTTGACTCTTTTTCAATATCTGCCTCCAAGCATTAGATTGTGAAAATAAGCTTTCAAATATGTGAAAGTCGATAGAAGTTATAGTATTTCCTGGACTGAGGGCTTTGTTTCAACTGCCGGACTGACCATAGACCTCATGTTGTAATTCACATTTGACCAGTCCAATACAAGCTTTCTAGTAGTTGTGAACCTCAGTGTGACATTGTGACACAAAGGGTGTCTTTCCCTGTCTTCAGGTGAACATGGTTGAGGGAGAGCCGGACTTGTACATTGGCCGGGGCAACAACAAGTTCCCCACTGACAACACCTTGGCCTGGAGTTCTTACAACTGGGGCTCGGAGGACCTCACCGTATCGAGTTGGGACCCTGAATTTGAAGTGGGCACCTTCTACATTGGTGTTCATGCCTACTGTGGGATCGACGTTGCAACAGGAGACACGCGTAAGAAATTCTTTCCAGGTTTTTTCATTCACTAATTTAATAGAGGAAGCGATTTTGATATTCAACAGCTTTAAGGATGCTTTCATGTCAGTTTCTGCAGTTCTCTGGTGGCACCTTTTAAGATACTGGAGGGAGGATAGAGAACTACATGTACATGTACAGTCGGTGTTGGCAATGTTTGCAGTCAGCTGTGCATTGTCTAGAAGTAACAGAGCTCTGACTTCATGTTTAGATTTTGAGTTGCTAAGGAGTAAAAAGGAGGAGAAAATGAAGACTTAAGCAGCTTCATGCATGACTGGATCAAATGCCATGTAATTGGAAACAGGGGTGTTTGGGCCCGAGTTATAAGGCATCGGAAATGATGGTTTTTTTCTTAAGTTGGTGCCAGTTTTAAGATCATCATTAATTGAAAGATTGCTACTTATTATTTTCAAAAACCAAATATTTAGCCTTTTTATTTTATGTTCTGTCAGCATCTAAGGTTACAATTTTGGCTGAGAGCATCCCAACCACCCACCCGCATAATGAGATCACCGTGAACTCATCGATCAGAGATGGGAGGGTTAATGCTGAGGGCTACAACTATTACCGATTCTGTCTGCCACACAAATGCGCCAATGTGGAGGTCAAGCTGGAAAATTGCCTCAGTGCGGCAGAATGCCCGGACTCCTATGGGTACCCGGAACTCCTGGTATCGCGGTCCATCGTCCGGCCATCCATCAACGACCACTCTTGGAAGCTGGCCTCCATCTACCGTCGCAGCGTCTACCTGCAGCACAACGACTCAGACGTCCAGCCCGGCCATCACTACGTGGGTGTGTACGGCTGGTGTACACCCGACGAAAACTGCCCTGACAAGAGCACGTGCGGGCCCTGTGACTACGTCGCCAACATGACCTACAGTGTGTCCATCATTATGACTGATATCCCTGACTGTGATCCGAATGCTTGGAACCCGGACCCCTGCAATACCAACAAGGCACAGATATTAATGCCATCCTACCTTGTGTTCTGTGTCAGTGCTATCCTCATGAAGATTTTTTTCTAGTTTTTAGCGATGTCCAGGTGAGAAGTGAGAAAGAATGGTTTTAGAAGGATAAGGGAGAAAGCAAATTGGGCAATAAGGTTATTAACATTGCTGACATTAAAAAAAATGGTCTGACCCATTTTTTCACTAGTTGATGTTCACTCTTGGCAACAAGTTAAATGCAACGGAGTGCAATAAAACTGAAATGGAACCCTGTTGAATGCAACAGAACGACTCAAAAGTGCACCAGTGGATTTTGTTGCACTGAGTGCTGAGTTACTCTTTGTGTTCAGCCACATGCGCTACATGTACCATTATGTAACGTTACATCATTAAATTGCTACATGTGACAATACACAACTCTTCACTACCACTCGTGCAGTCTGATACAATCAGCAGAGATAAAGCCAATAGGAGATGCCATTACTTTACTGTGGTGCCATTTCATGCGAGGGGGGGTGTCTTGTGGATTTTTAAACTTTTGTTCACTGTGGTACATGTAGTTCACAACACAACATTGGTCAACAAGGCATTTATCGCACGACCTGTGCTCGGATGTTCACCACTGCAGTAAAGGCATCCAATGGTGTCCACCAGGTGATATCCTAACAGTTCTTTGCTTTTCTGTGGCAAACACAACGGTCGTTACTTCTGTCACCATTTTCTTTGATGGAATAAGTACAGCCAAATCTAAAAATTGCAAATGTTCAAGATTTGAGAGCAGTGGGAAAGGTAACTTTGATAAGGTGCATACCCAGGGTATGATCAAACCCGCCAGTAAAAAGAAATGTTTAATTTAATCTGTTGACTGAGTGATCATGTCCTGTGTGGTTTCCTGGCGACGTCTGTAGCCTGAGCTCGTGTATCATGCTCAATTCTGCGAGAAAGCGAGCAAATACTTAACTATACTAAATACACAGATCGCAGTAAAGCGTGCGTACATTTCAGTAAACATTACATTTAATTTACAGTGGAGTGTTATATAAATATGATCTGTATTCTGCTCCCATAAACGAGGTTAAGCATGCGTTGTACCCAAGTGTATATGCGTTGCATGAACAATACTACCCACCAAGTCTTTTTTTCTGTGTAAGCGTCCATATTTTTTAGGTCTCCACAGGGTAAGAAGAACTGCATCAGGTCATAGTTATGTGCAGTGACATTTTTTTATGGCACACATACATATACTGTACATGTATATTTATGTATCTTTATTGAGCCGTTCAGCAATATTTGTGTACCCTATTCAAAAGTATTCTTATTTGTGATTTGTACCATGATGTTGAATTTATTGAATTCCAAATGTCCTCCATCTGCGTTTATTTTTGCCTTTTGTTCTTTCGTCAGCAAATGTTTATTTTCTAGTCTAATTTGTTGTTTTTTGTATAAGAGGTCGCTGTTTTTTTGTACCTCGCACAATTATTTTTGGATGTTCATTTACTCAGATTTAGATTTTGAAAATATAAACGATTCCAGATTTGGTCATTTTGTTGCCATTTTTTTTTAATGTGACAAGGCACAAAGTGTTATTTGTCAGTTTTGAGCATTTCATTGTTTCCTGTAGTACAAAAGCGAATAAAGTGCATTAAGCTCTAGCAACTACTAACTGAAATTCAACTAGCTTTTGATACTTTGAAATAATATAGTGTGGGAGTGCAGCACTCTTGGTGCAAAGTTTTTTGTTTGTAATAGCTAAAGGTTCTATGTTGTATAATTGAGGAAATGTGTGAAGTTTATTACTGTCTGGTAATACCTAGTAGTAAGTGATTAGGTACATGTACATGTTGAGAAAATAAATTGAGAAAATGATAAGTTTTCATTTATCTTTGTTTAAACGGGAAATAGTATTTTTCTAAAGAAATGTAGCAGAAAACTAACTCCATTGAAAACTGTCGTCATTTTTTTGCAGCAAGGGAGTGAGAAGACCATGTTTTGTTTATGTGATGAAAGGTGTGTTAAAAATGCCGCTTGTTTACTGCATATATTTGCATGAAGTAATGCAATTAAAAAAGGTGGAAGCTGCTGTCAGTTCCCAGCTCAAGCGTCTTGAGTCACGGTCACTTGGGGAAAAGAAAGGAGGTGTGCCCCCCCCCCAACACCTGCCGTTTGTCACACTCCCAGCTTGATAATAATTACATGCTCATACATGCCTTAGACTGGCTGTGTTGTCAACGAGAACATTCACCAAACCAGACGCAGGACCAGATATAAGTAACAGCTAGGGTGAACAATAGCAAAGGAATGGTTTTGTTGGAGTCATCCAAAGAGCTTGTGACTTGAATTGAGACTGGAGGTCCTGTGTTGGTCAGGGGTGCGAATCGATTGATCAATGGAGGAGGGGGTATATATCCCCGTCACTTTTTGAAAGTAGCAGGGTATGACCATCCCTTGGTGGGTTTTTAGGTGTTTTGGAACTTCCCAACAACTAAAATGTACTCAGTACAAATAACTAAAGCTTTTACATATGTCATTTTGATGTCAGCTTTTAAGTAACATGTACGTCTGCATCACATGATTGGTGCCCCTAGCGTCGTGTGATGTCCTGCCTTTTTCAAACTTCCACGAGCTGAGCAACTATTGACTACAGTCATTCCCATCCCACCCAGTCCCCGGAACAAACTTACGCCATTGGCGTTGGTCTTGTGATAGTGTCTTTGGGGGGGGGGCCTTCACCAAACACCGATCAAAAGGCTAAACAGGAAATGCAGTTTAATGTGTTTTTCTTTTCTAGTAAATGTCTTGTCCGTGCTAGCCGGGAACCTCATGAATGTACACGTACACGTATGTATCCCAGTCAGTTTGGTTTTGACTGGTATTCTTGGCTTTGGGCCACTTACCAGTAAAAATAGGTTTTCAAAATGTGAATGAGGCGGTAAGTCAAAGATTGTTAATGTTTATTGCAGTTTTGAGGGAGGATTAGCGGCCAAAGGAATTTACAAATCAGATTTGTTTTCCAGGAAAAGCAATCCACACCAGCCTCATTTTCGAAACCTTCGGGGGGGGTTGAACCTGGCTGTACCGGGGCTGTGGAAAACAGCGGCGTATCCGGCTTTAGGTGTCGGGGGATTCAAAAACGAATGTGGCTTTGAGCATAGTACTCAACCACAGAGCAAGGAACTTTAACCTGAAGTTGGGGGATAAAAATTTCAAAAGTCTTACTCGCGGTCCCGATATCCTTGCTTTTATTTCATGCATGTTGTTTTCCTAGGGTTCCGATGCTGATATTTGACAAATAAATATTCCGATTACTTTCTTTCCTGTGAAGTATTCTTGGTAAAAAAAAAGTTCCGTCGGGGGAAAGTCCCCCCCCCTTCCCGATACGCCATGGTGGAGAACTATTTGCTAGTCGATTTCCACAGACCTCGCCATGGGGGAGTAATGCTCTAGAGTGCGCGTGCTTTTATGTTTGTGACCCGCCGCGCCGGCTGCATTTAGCGATCGGTATACTACATGCATATGGAGCAACCAGCTTTAGCAACGCACGCATATCGTGACGCGTGAAGTAGTGTACAAATATCGAATGGTCACTGCACGACGGGGTGTGCGTGGCCGGTTGTTGTGCGTATTTGCGTGATCAAAATGAATGAACTGATGGCAGGTAGGCCTTACTGACTTACTTGATGAATTATCAGGGGAGGATCCTGGACTTTTTCCGGGGGGGGCAAGCTGGAGATTTTTGTTAATGTCTCATTTTTGCGGACAACCATGACAACGATGATGAAACAGTCATTTACTGAGGGCCTACGTACATGTAGGCCAAGCATGCCTCGGCCAACATTGTTTACACTGCATTCATATTTCCTATTGCTAGTAATACTAATAGCATGTAAATACTAGTATTAGGCCTATTTTCCCATGTGAGGCCTAGGCCTACCTTTTTTCGTCTTAGAGTGGGGAGGGGGTTTACATCATGACGGAATTTTCAATAACATTACAGCGTTACTGCATCCACCATGTAGGCCTGCTCTGAGTCGGTCGTCCCCGGCCTAGTGCCCCGCTTTCTAGACATGCTAGAGTAACCTGAGGCCGCGCCTGAAGGCCAGGCTGAGCCGGTAACATTTCGGCGGAGTTGTTAACATACACTGTAGCCTAAGAATAACGTTATAGAGTTCCATTTATAAACATAATTATTTGGAAAAAATGTTGCATCTTGACTCCAAGTATTTCCCAACAACATCGGTAGGCCTATATGTTTCTCAGTCCATAATTCGTGTCTTTCCAGCATTTCTGTAATGACTGACTTTTATTGAGATGATTTGAAAAGTGGAGTCAGGATGCAACATTTCTTCCGACTATTTTTTCCCTTCAGTAGTAAATCAGCCATTGGAAAGCGATAACTAGGCCTATCCCCATAATCTTGCTCACAGTATACATACTGTGGGCGATGACATCCTAAAATGTCTTTCCCATGTAGCCTACTGTATGTTGTCAATTGCCAAAACTGGCAAGAATTCTAGCGACATCCTCCCACATTGACTCTTCTTCCTGTTTTTGCAACTCCATGCAAACATGGAAATTGGTTGCACTTGCACAGTTTCAGTACGGAGGAATAGTGTGTTCCGTATTCCTCCATTGTTTGAGGTATGGCATGTACTTACAAGGGGGCATGTCTTGGTGAAATATAAAGAAGTTTTTCATGAAACAAAAAGGGACATCGGAATAAAAGTTGAGGGTAGTCCCTGCAACCAATTACATACATGTGGGCTTACACTTCCACTTTTCTTCATGAAAAACTACATTTTGGTTGTAAATAATAATGAAGAACTTCCAAATGTTTCACATTTCTGATCACCGAGTTTCATCAGCACCAGCAAGTTTGAAAAGGGGTCCAAGATGATTCCTTTGTCATTCCCCTACGGACCAGGATACCCCTTTTCCTTGCTAAAATCTACCCCCCCCGACCACCACCAAAAAGGAAGGAAGAATTTACTTTATAAAAAGGGGCCCCTTTTTTGTTGGTGCTAATGCATATATTTGCCATGACCCTTGGGACCTGGGACTTCAGAAGAAGTAGCAGGGACATGGGGATTTCCAAAAAAACGTTTCCCGTGAGCTGTGACAATAACAGGGTCTTGGTGGGTGTTATAATTAGAAACACCTTACCCGTAGGTATCTTGTCTAGGATTTGTGCCCAGGATGTCAAGTGATGTCCAGCTTTGAAACTCTTTCCATATGCTGGAAGATTGAAATCTGAATTTTAAGTAAAGTAACAACAGCCTTTCAGCTATTTGTTGGGCTGCAGCTTACCCATTATACATTTTATATGCAGACATGAACCACTTAAAGATATGAAACCCTGAACTTTATTTACAGTATGCATAGTGTTTTAGGCATGGTACACTGGTCAATTAAGTGAGGTACGTACACATACATACATGTACATGTAATACAGCTAACCTTGGCCTTAACTGAGCTTCTATCAGATCTATGGGTCTGTTGCGTGTTGCTAGGCTACCATGCATCCTTCATTGGATAATCACAAAAAAAATCATGCAGTCATCTGTAACTTTGGAAAAGAATATCGAACTCATTTTTTTATGGCCATCATGCCCAAATATTTTTCTTGCTTGACTATTGACGACCTTATTAGGAACATGTAAATGGGATCACAGAATGAATCACTGAATTTAATGTCTTGCACAGCAGGGGTTAAATTTGTCAGGAGTTTACCCGATTCGCAGGAATTTTTGACCAGGATTTTCAAACAATCTGTGTTAAAGTCTGGAATATCCCAAGCATACCACTGTGGTCTTTTTACATAAAAGCTGACCTAGAACAAGGAAAGTGGGTATGATTCATTAAAGGGATGTCTTGAGGCAAATGCAAATGTACATACTGTAGACCTTTAAGTGTAATTAGAGTCCTTTTTGTGTGTGTCCCTGTCACATCTGACATATAATTTTGTAAGTTCAGAACACACTTTCTAATTTCCAAGAGTGATGAATTAATGCTAATTATACATACCTGCCAAAAAACTAGTAATAGTTTGAAATTGATTCCGGTGATATTTCTGTGTCAAATACCAAATACCATTTTCAAAAAGCTGTCACATGTCACCTCAGCAAATTTGAAGATAAAAGATAGTCCTTGAGATATTCGGATAGTTTGACGTTTTACTGCCAGTTTCATTAACATCTCAGTTGTCATTCTTATAACATTTTATACAAATTCTGTTGTTTTATTCTTGGCATGTAAACATTTGCAATCTTCAATTTATTTTTTGTACAAAGTCAATAAATTGTTGGATTTTAAAGATTGATTGTGACAGTAAGTCCAGGTTGATATCCTAGAATTGGGAATAAAACAAATTTTGATGAAAGCACAGGGTCCTCATTATTTTATGACACTAATATGACGAATTTCACCAGGGTGTGACGGGTTTTCCCTGATTGCATTACATTTGCAGGCATTTCTAGTTACGAAGTGTAACACTGAAAACAGTGTTTGGTTTAAATTTGTACCTGTGGGAAATCTTACAAATACACATGTACAGTTTTGTGCTTTGTATGTTTTTATCGACCTGTAAATTTTTCACAGGTCATTTTTACTGGAACTCGCCAAGTCCACAAACAAATTGTGACTTAAATCTTACTCAAGCCCAAATGTATGTAAGCAACTCAAGCCAATAACTCCACTTCCAAGTATCCTTTATTTTTAACCATGTGAGGTTAAGTATGCAAAGCGCATATAGAAAAAAAAGCAATTATCATTGTCTGTCTAGCAGGATGTGTCAATTTGCTGGAAAGGTATAATCACCTGGGTCCCATTAATGTGGATAATTCCCTGGTGCTTTGAAGATTTGAGCACTCACTGTGGAAATGGTTGGCTAATAATCCTCAAGACCAGTAGCAGGCACAGTGCTATGTAGTTGTATGATATTTTGCCTGCCTGTGGACATGTACATGTAATCAGTATATTTTAGGGAGTATTCTTAAATCTGAACAACTCCACTCCACTCAAGCTGGCCACCAAGGTCACTTAATATTGTAGATCTTTTAATATATTAATTTTTTTTCTGATGTTAATTAAGCATTCTTCATTTCTTTGCTTTCTGCATACATGTTTAGCATTCAAACAAATTGAGGCTACTTTGGTGCATCAAAACTACATTCATCATTATTACAAAAAAGGACAAAGAAATTGAGCTTACTTGACATGCATTCCATAAAATGCTAATATACCAATATCGTCATTTTCCGTGAGTGGCCTCTCATAAATCTAATACAATGTGTAGTACATTATAGTCAGTTCATCACTAGTCACATGGTTTAGTCACCAGTATAAACAGGGCAAACAGCGTCCATAAATGTACGTTTTGTCAAAGTTGATCAGAATTTACATGTAGCTTGTGACTTGACTTGCGATTAGGGGAGTATGATGGACTTGTGTCCGACTTGTAGGGACTTGAGATGGACTCGGCTACAATACTGCGTGTGTGAAAGGTCTCTGTTTGTAAAAACTAAGATTGGAGATTGGCAATTAGTCCCTGTAAGAGATTGTCACTGATGTGTGCCTTAACCATCACAATCGTGGTACTTGTACGTGTAGGTTGACTGAAAAACCACATCTTTCTGTTTGTGCTGTTTCTCCAGAATTGGCTCAAGAAAATGAGCAGAAATTCTAGCAGGCTTAACGCGACGAGACTTTGAGAGCTGACAGGCCTGAGAATGCTGTCCTACTGAGGAGTCGAGTGTGGAAACACTTTGTGGCAAGATGGGCACAACTGTGGGTGCGGCCCTGCGGCGGTACTTCCCATTTCCATGCTTGGCCCAGGGACTGATGGAGTCAGACGATTCGGAGTGGCGGAAGCAGAATGAGAACAAGAATGCCATCTACGACCTCATCTACTTCGGCGGTCAGGGGAAGCTGGTGGAAGGGTGAGTGATTTTTGTGGGCCGTGGGCTCTTTGTGAAGGGTAAATGACTGTTTTGGAAAGTCACAGCTTTGGCCAGCACCATCACTCAAGCATCTAGGGGTAATGGATGCTGGCGCAAGCCCACAGCTTACCGGTACGAACATGGAGACCTGTGCACTTGTTATCCCCGGCTACATCAAAGACTGTGCCATGGCGCAGTTCAGCTAAAAAAAAATAATACCATTGGAAGATTTGAAACGGATAGCTACAGGAACATTTCATGGAGTCCCGTGATTCAAGTGCTTGTATAGGACTTTTTATCAGTGAACTAGTGGTTTGGTGGTCTTCCACACAATTATCTTTGATTCTCATTTGGCTGTTGAGTGAAATGGTACCCTTGTCAATCTAATGTTCATCGTAATTGCTGGTTTGCTTCATAGATCACTTGTAAAGAACAATTCATGTTACCTTTCTTGCCTTCAGCCTTTACAAACTGAAAAGGTACTTCCTTTTTTCAGTTCAACCTTACTGGTAGAATGTGTGGTTTCCCTCTTTTTGGACACTGATCTTGGAAGTATTTGTAGTCCTACTAGGCCTCTGTTGTTGAGTGTCTGTTCCTCTGCTCTTTTGCCACTAAATTTTTCCCATAGTGACGTAGTAAGAAGGGGGCTGTGCATGATAAGAAGTTTTTGTAAATATGTTTCTCTAGTGTTTTGGGTTCTGTGAAGTTAACTGTTCAATAGATGTGTACTTCTGAGGAGTAAACATGACACATGTAGATTACGTCATGGACATGCACATGTAAATTATTACCATGAACCATACTGGCCACTGCAGTTGTACAGTGCAATCCCTTCAATCTTTTCATTGAAAAAATGAAGAATGCCTTGGATGTGACTGGCTAATTTGTTCGTGGTTTGGTGGATCACAGCTACCGAAACAGAAAGAGCGATGCCGAGTTCCAGGCCCTGATCAGGAAGGAGGTGGGACCCTTCCTCTTCAATGGCGGCCAGGGGAAGATCATCAATGAATGGGACTACATCCAGTACCGGAAAAGCACTGTTGATGACAAGAAGGTAAATTAGGTCATGGCTGAAGATCGTGGCTGGTAGCTAAACGTGATATTCTCTCCTGTAGAGTCCCAAAAACATCATTTTGAACTAGGAAGTGTGGTACGAGCTAAGGGAGTACATGCGCGTGTTCGTTCACACACTGGCTCTCGTGCTAGTGTGCCTTTACACACATACATGTAATTGTTTGGTTGGCGTTTTCACTGAAGTACTCCAGGGATGCCAACTTGTATGATTTAGGCATAATTTTTACTATTTGTTTAATCCGTTTACAACTGTATGATCCAGAGTAAGATTTTTACAGTTTCCAACTCGAAGGTACAAGTTGTGTTGTATATAAACACCACGTACCTAAGCTACCGGAAGCACGGGGCCGGCCTCATAATGCGCATCAGAAATGTATCGCTGGCATCCCACAGTTTGTGCGTACAAGCTGCGTGAGGAGCGGTAGAAACCAGCGTGGTTGAATCATCTGTTTGCCCCAGTTAACGCTATGATGAACAGGGGGTGAATAGGCACGATTGCACTTCAAATGCAACGTGATTGTGTACGTCCATGCATGGTACATGCACCGATATCGTACACACGTGTGTCGAACATCAGGATCATGTGAAAAGTTGACCGAAGTGAAGGACTGTCGAGGATTTGATTCTTGGATATTTGGTGAGCAACTGGACTTGTTTTGCGTAATGGCAACAAGTGAGCTGAAGCTCAAGGACAAATACACCACAAAAATGGGTGTTTATTGCAAAGTCTTGTCGTGGAGAAGCTTACAATTACATGTTTTAATAACAATAATAATTGACATTTATAAAGTGCCCAATCCATCAAGCTGCTCCCAGGAGCTGTACATCAAAATATAAATGAATAAATATAACCTGTATGTACCATAATTAAAATCAACACTAAGAAAGTAAAAATGCTTGTTTAAAAAGGTGCGTCTTCAGCCCGGTCTTAAAACTCTCGGCATTCCTAGACTCTCTAAAATGAACTTCAAGCTGGTTCCAGAGATGGGGACCAGCCACAGAAAACATCCTCTCACCAGCAGAAGACAGCCTAGTTTTTGGAAGAGTATGCCTGGATGATTCCAGCACGGAACGAGTGAATCGACTAGGAAAGCAAATCACTTAAATAACTTGGAGCACTGTCGTGGAGACATTTAAAGATCAGGAGACACACTTTAAAATCTACCCTA
>NW_019091367.1:2243808-2257668 GCF_001949145.1 Acanthaster planci
ATTTCTGGTAATTACATCAATGATTCCTCAAAAGTGCCCTAGGCACTGTAGCTCGCAAACCTGAAGAAACCTGTAGAGAGGAAACAATGAGAAGCAGTTACGGTTTTAGAGGTGGGAGGAAAACTTCAGAGGAATATTCTGGGTAAAACCCACAGAATCAAGTAGGGACTGAAAACCCAATCTGCATGTGGACCGAGCCGGGAATCGAACCCAGACCGCAGAGGTGGAAGAAGAAGAAAGAACCTCTATGCCAACACTGATGCAGCGTTAAGTGTTAACAGAAGTGTCAAATAATTTCATGCTAACTAATCTTGGCCTCTCTCTCACAGTATGAGGTGTTCGATTACTCTCGCATCGGCTGGCTGTCGAGGTTCCTCTTTTTCATCTTCATGCTGCTGTTGCCATGGCTACTCATCAACATGCTGATTGCCATGATGGCCAAAACGTACCAGCAGGTGGAGGAGCGTTCCAAGATGGAGTGGAAGCGGCAGGTGAGTGGACAGGGAAGAGATGAGCGGAACATGGGAAAGTGAGCCTGCTTGAGAAGCCAGGTTTTGATATGTGAGAGGCTGGCTATCAGGACTTAAGCTGGTTTTTGGTACTTGAGAATCCAGGTTGTGATACATGAGAAGCAAGTTTTGGTACTTAAGCAGCTGGCATTTTGGTACCTGAAATCCAAGATTTTGGTACCCGAGCTGGGTTTTGGCACTTGAAAAGAAGTTCTGAAACTTGAGAAGCTTGGTCTTGGCACCCAAGAAGCTGAGTTTGGGTCCTGGCGGAGCTGGGTTTGAGCATGTGAGAAGCTGGGTTTTCAGTGCTTATAAGGTTTGGCTTTGCTGTTTCAGAGGCTGACTTTAAGGTCCTTGCAGAGCTGCATGGGTTTGGGTATTTGTAAAGCTGGAGTTTGGTACTTGTGATGCTGGGTTGTGGTACTTGAGAAGTTGGTTTGTATTTGAGAAGCTATATTTTGAGGTCTGTCTAGTCCTGCGCAATTGCACTCAATCACGAATGGTACTGAATACAGGAGAGTTTTGCCACTATCACAGAAGTAAAGCACCACCTACAATGTTCACAGTGCCCTAGGCAATGAATCTTAATGTCTCAATCCAACTCGCAGACCAATTTGCTCGTTTCTCATCCCTGTATTCCCAGTGGGCCATCATTCTCCTGAACATTGAGCGGTCCATCCCCAAGGGCAAGCTGGAAAAGTACCAGAAGGCCTACTCCACAGAGATGCGAATCCCCTACAGAGAAGCCCTCAAGAAGGGCCTGATACAGGAGACGGACGAGGGGACGGGCAAGGCGGGAGGGACTGTGGTCATCAGCTCCTACAAGGGGTGAGTTTGGGGTTTGTACCTTCAACACTGCGAACTCTTCATGTGGCACTTTCAAAATAATAAATGTTACATGTATTTCAGCAAGAGGTGCTCGGGAGCACTTCAGGAGCACAGCTAGAAGCCACGGCTAAAATATTCAGGGAACTGTTGCAAGCATTTTACGATCTTTTCATGCACATTCAATCAGAGGTTGTTTCTGAATATTTGTTCACACTGTCCCTCTGTGTCTATCGCTGCCCCGTCAGATTTTTGAAACCCAACCCAGTTAATTTACTGTGCACCGTCATCGTTATCCCTTCCCCGCGGAGTGTATGTTATCTCATTGGCCAAATTCTCACGTCATGGGTGACTTTGAGATGCTGGTGGCAACAGACACACCGGTCCTTTTTCACAGTATTGCACATGCTCAGAACTATGCACGCATTTCTAGAACAACGCGCGCCTGCTCATTTCTGGTAAAAAAGGACCATTTTGTTTGCCGCCACCAAGGGTCTCAAAAGTCTCCCGTTGTAGGTACGGAAAGCAGTGTCTACAAGTGTGCTGTAAATAATGCTGACACTGCATCGGAGGTATTTAAGATGTCTGAGAGATGGAGACAGTACTGGGACAGGGTGAATGAGGGCAGTCTGAGAGCGTTTCACATCTCAGCTTCATCTTATCCCCAGCTTCAGTCTCAGTCCCCTTGTTTGAGAGCCCGAAGCTCGGCGCAGTTTCCATGTCTGACCTGGAAACACCCTTTTTGCTAAAAATGACGCCAAAGTTTAGGACACTTTTCACTTAGTTTCAACAGTAAATGTTCAAAACTGATACTGGATGTCAAGATGTGGCCGAAGGTAAAGTTGAAGTCAAGGTTTAAACCCCCCCCCAGAAAACCCCAAATATATGTTTTTGATGTCTGTAATTCATCACAATTCAGGGAGGACCCTCCTCTCATCCCCAAAGGCCACCGTATCATGTACAAATCCTGGAAGAAGGATGACCTGAATGTGCCGCTGGTGCCCCTGGCAAAGCGAGAGACACCCCCGGACCCAGAAAGCGGGGAGAGGGAGAAAGAGTACGTCTGCCGAGCGCTCCTTATCCAGACGGTGCTGCCCAAGAGCCGGGCCAAGGCCCGGAGGGAAGCCGTGCTGAAGTGGAGGGTACGTAACCGGCCTGAATAGCAACTGATTTTTGGCCTCAGGAGAGCGAATGAGAGCGGTACATCCACCTTGAGCAGGTGCACCTCCTCATCGGTTGAAAAGAGCCATGTTGGTGGGGACTGGCCATCTTGTTTGTAGTGATGCAACCGTATTGCATGCATGTCATAGTTGTCTGTGAACCAGCGACGCAAAGTTCCCACGAAAGCAGCCTGCATTGCGAGGCTAAATTGCGCCCTCTCTTGGTCCTTCTCAAGGCGGATAGTCCCATTTCTTCCCTGCGCATATGACTTCAGTTTTATTGTTCAGGAGTCCGGTTGCAGTGCAGATCTAACAATTGCAGCGAGGGTCACACAGTGTACGGTATGGCGGTTACAAAAGGTTATGATTACATTAAAACTTTAACGTCACTGTTTTTCAGGGAGCGCTAAGGAAAGTCATCCGAGCTAACAAGCATGCCAAGGTCCTGATGCGACAGTCCCGGGCCAAAGTGGAGCGCACACCCCGCGGCGCCCGCCGTACCTCCCGCACTCCTGTCGCATCCATGGCTGCACCCAACCCCCTCACGAGCCTCCCGGAGACCCAGCCAGCTCCCGCCGGTGGTGAGGCCGAGGGGTCCCCGGACCAGGAAGCAGAGGTCCCAGAGGTCAAGAGCCCCAGGAAGGGTCAGCTGCCACCACTGATCAGGCAGAAAAGCAGAGCCATCCTTCCTCCTGTGGTCTAATGTCTGAGGCGTAAAATCTTTGAGGGCAAATTTCAGGGACAGTATCAAGGGTAGAATCATGTGTGGAATAATGTCAGGAGACATCATGACCACTGCTGTGCCTCCACACTTAGGCGCATGGCGCACGTCCTCAGAAATGGAATTGTACTTGCATTTTGGCAAGTGGTTAACACCCTCATAGTTGTAATAGGCAATAAGCACATGCATACAGCCTGCATACAAATGTGGTGCATGGTACCACTCGAGCATTTCTTGTCTCCAGGTTGGTCAGTGTAATTAATTGTGCCCTGATTTAGCATCTTGAAAAGGCAAAGCTAACTATTAGTTTGAAACTTTGCAGTATCCACTGACTTTATACGGCCTCAGTTGAAATGTAAATGCTCCTACCAAATTAATTAAACAACCTTTATGTAATAAAGTTTCTTTATGGAACAATGCGAAGCTAAGATTATATATTTACAAGAGATCTTTATGTATAAATATTTGCACAATATCCTAAGCACAAAAATGTGTAAATAGTATAGTTTACAGTGTTTGTTAGTGTGTCTGAGTGCATCTATATGTATTGTGTGGCTCAGGTGTTTCAACCACAGGAAGCCTCATCTTCTTAACAGTGAGTTCTGTAGAACTGAAAAATAGAAGTTAACTACTTCATGCTGGACGATGTGTAAACACTTGGATTTTCGTTTAAACGGAGGTTCCACTAGTCTGTAGAGGTTGAACGTGTGTGGAGCCCTCAAGTGGCCATGGGCAATTGCAGCAAACATCGCTCTTTGAAATTTTTTGGAGTTTCAAAAAAGTGACAATGCAGTAACAAATTTTGAACAAAGGACCACCAAAAGTCATCATTTCTAAAGTCAGACTTTATAACGATTTGTGGTCCTCGTAAATTGTTTTAAAAAGTTTGCATTTTTGACCAATTTATTGTGGAACAATACCACGGGCAAGTGGTTTAGTACATCAGGAGGACATTGCATTGCTCCTGCATAGAACTCAGGTTTCCTCCTCTATAAAGAAACCATAGATCCAGAACTAAATTTCCTGAGAGGGGGAGCTTGTTTCTTTCGGGCAAAAAATTTGAAAATCTTTATGGTTAACTTTTGTGGCCTTCCCGAGGGCCGAGGCTATACGTCGGGGATTTTTACTGGTACTTGCATTAAGAAGGGAATGATTTTGACCACCACATCTGCCTTATTACAGAAAAAGTTGACTGTTGTTTGTTTGGGTGAGAGGAGGTTGTGGTCCGCATTGCTCTCTCCTTCACCCCTGGATCTGCCCCTGCCATCAGCTGTTCCTGCATGGAGTCCACAGTAGCACTGGAGGGGGTTTTTTTTAGCGTAGTGCAATATAATTGTTCAAAGTGTGTGCAGAAAAGTTTTGGAATCTTCATTTAAACTACTTTATATTCATTGTTTCTCAGGTATTGTTAAATTGCCGCCTTCCAGACATATATACATTTTGGCAGGTGAAATATGAGGCTTTCTACTTGTCACAATACCACATAACAAACTCGGGTGTTAATTGGCAAAAATACAAGACAATTGGGGAAGGGATGGCACAGTAGCAGTGCCTCTTCTCCAGTGCCTCGTTGAAGTGCCTCTCAAATATAGCAATGGGTTGTCACCTACATTCCACTACTATGAAATATGGTACTTATGAATATTGAGTTCTTACTTCACTATAGTATTACTGTATCTTTTACATGTAGCTTAGTGAGACTGTATTTTTCCTAGATCGAATATAGTGCCTTGTGTGATAAGAACTATTTCCATTGCAAAAATCTTCCTGCTGTTGTTAGGGCGAAACTTTTGTAATAGATTCTTTTTAGCACAAGGTTTCACGGGGCTAAAAGCTAAGCAAGGTAACAGAGATGTGGGTTCTGTACGGATGGCGAAGTACCTCCTCATTGTTGAAGAAGAGAGGCTGTGCTGACCATTGGGACTGGATGCTAGGTGCCCATGTGAAGACTGGTCATTCGCATGAAAATAGGAAACTTTCAAGATGCCTGGTGACGGCAAATGCACTGGTCCCACCTGACCCATCCGCTACTGTTAACGTCTTTTTGAGCACGTGCATATTTGCACAAACCTGATGCAATCAATAATGGGGTGGCCACGTGAGACAGGTATGTTTGCTGCCACCATGAGTCTCAAAAGGCCCCCACTGGTCTTACATGCACTGCACCGTACATCCCTGCACACAGGTGTTTGCCCACCCACTCTAGTTTAAGGTTTTACAGAGGGGGAAATATTGTGTGGACATGTGCAAGGCAACACAATGTCTTTGAGCCCTAGATTACGTGGACTTCTTTTGTTCTCATGGTCCCCACAAGGTGTGCCAAACAAGTCCATGGAGTGTCTTCATAAACTTCTAAAAGGATTGATCTGCTGAATTATACGTGCATTTTTGGTCTGCGAGGCGCCCAACTAAAATAAAAAGTATGGTTTCACCCCTGGATATAAGGAAATTATGCACAGTTGAAGAATTCCAGATATAAAATTCTGTGAAGCTATTTTTCAGTTCTAAAATATTACTCTTACTCTCAGTCTATATATTCATTCATGATAATTGAAAAAAATAGAGTTTCCAGCTGTGAAATGAGATAGCTGATTAAAAGAGCAGTTATATGAACATGATGGAACATGCACAAGATGCATTGAATGCTGTTGTGCATGCCGCCATCTATTATTTCACCTATACTTTTCCAAAAGTGTATGGTTATGCAGTTACATGTATATGCCTGTGTGCGTGTCAGCCCAATGTGACGTTGAAAGTACACCCTCTCTTGTTCATGCATAGGAGACCAGACTGAGAAATTGGTTGCAGGGAAATTTTTGACTAAGCAATACATGTATTTGCCGCAATGTAAGAAGCATAAATGAGATGTGCAGTCTTTCACAACTTTCAGTTCCCCAAATTTTATTTTTTCATAACAAGAAGCTTAACATAATGTTTGAAATACATTACACCTTATATTTGTACAAGTACATGTCGGTAAAACAGTTGTGGTTTTATTTGGACAGTGGAAAATAAAAGTGCCTGATTTTTTGGAAAAGTGTGTCATACCGGCACTAAGTACATTTTGGTAATTTTCAGAGGTGTTGTCAAGCCAAGTTTAAAGCATTTTAAGGGTAAAAAAAAATGTATACAGTGCAAAAGAAGGATTATCTACACGTCCAAATAAAAATGCTAGAAAAATATCTGAACATAAGCATGATACAAAATATACAATTAAAAAGACTAAGTGTAAAACAAAGACCAAATAAGGCTTCTCTCAACCAGTCTGTCAATAAATTTTGCTTTCTTTGGCGATGATTCGTGCTCTGAAAATTTAATCTACATGTATAAGCTCTTGTTGCTTTTTGCCATATTCAAAGAGGATAACTGATGAAGTCGTACTTGAAAGTTGGAAGTATCTGAAGGCATGAAAACATTTCAGGCATGGGCAATGTGTTGTAACGATTTATCAACAAAGTACTTCACGCCTTGCTGTAATTTCAGCACATGGATATCGCTTACAGGTAAGAATAAATAAATGAAAGTGTGCATACATATGTTCCTCGAATGTCAACTAACTCTTAACAATACACGTTAAAAAAGACATCTAAGCTGGAGTAGCAACATGCATGTCCCATTGTGCAACAAATTACCGTACATTTTGTGGAACGTAAGCAGGGGATAAATTATTTTATTAAGGTTTATGCAAGAAATCTAGTTTGGTTTTTCTGCGGTTAAAATAAATGGTTTGGTTGGGGGAAAACTTTGAGATTTGCTGTCCCAATGAAAGACGAAAACATTTTTAAAAGTCAGATGGAGTTAATTTCAACTGTTTCATGACTATTGTCAAGGCTGCGATTGTTCCTGTCCAAAAGTTTAATATTAACCACTTCCTGCCGGGGACTCCAGGATCGGAGACGTATGGTTTATATGGGTGGCCGGGGTCTCCGAACTCAAACAAAGGAAACAGGGCCCTGTAACAAAAGACCGTACTCCGAACAAAAGACCAGGCTGCTGGGCATTACCGACATTTTTCACTCTCAAAAGTGGTGATAATCCAGTCTTGTTTTNAGACCGTACTCCGAACAAAAGACCAGGCTGCTGGGCATTACCGACATTTTTCACTCTCAAAAGTGGTGATAATCCAGCCTTGTTTTAAATGAAATGATGAATTTTTGAAGGATTTTGAAAACGGAAAAAATGATAGTCATGCCGGCCCAGCATCATCAACATTGGAAATGCCCCGCCATGAAGTGCTTAGTGTGCCATGCCGCTGAGCAACTTTTCATGAAATCGTCCATATGTACATTGTACAGCTATGCTATCAGTGGTAGAAGGGCTTATTTGTGAAATCCCTAACTTCAATCTTAAGCAGCTTTGTGTGACCGACCCCTCTGAATCTGTTTCACAGTGGACCCAGCTGCTCTTCTGTGCACCAAACTTGAAGTCTATGTGGTGTAGAAACCACCGTCATGTTTGCGCGAGTAGCCGGGGTTCGTGGCGGCGCTGTGGTGGCTGTCGATGGCACCCTTTGTGCTGTGAATGCTTTCCTTCTTGGGATCCTGGATGACTGACTTGACCGTCGGCGGGTTCATGGGGTCAAACAGCTTGGGTTCCTCTTTCTTCTTGTTTTTCAGGATCCGCCTTCCGAAGGAAAGAGAAAGTAATGTCCCTTTCAGTGTAATCTGGACAAGTCAATCCTCACAGGAATGGAGAAATTGTAAGTTTAAAGTTTGACACAGGCAAGACGCTAGATTTTTCAACCAAAAAGGAAATTTTGTATTCTGAGAGGTCAAGCTCAATTTGGGGGCTTGTTAAACATTTGGGGAAGGGAAAGAAACAAAATAATCCCCCAAAATTGCCTTTAATTAGTTTTGTTTCAAGAAGAAAACAACTGTCCCTGTTTGGGGGGGTGGGGGCATGATCTCTGTTGGCCCCTAGGATCCACCAATGGGGGAAACAGTACTTTCTGCTGCACATTGCCAAAGAAAATCCTCCTTTCCAATTGAAATGCACATTTCTAACGGGTGAAATAACTGAATAACTTGTCTTTGCCCTTTGAATTTGAATATTAGGAGAGACAGTAATGTCTAAATTCGTTTTTTGTTCAATGTCTGCTTTGAAGCAGTTAGAATCCTCGCCAGGCAGCTGAAAGCTGCAGTGATGACCTCCAATTCTAGGATTTTCTTTTTTTGGGCAACTTACCCATGGTCCTCTCCTATCGTCTCTGGCTGCGTGAGGGTCTCGTTCTTAGATCTCAAGAATTCGTTGTGTTGGTCGTAGTCTGATTTCAAGATGAAGTCCAGGCTGTCTCTGGGTGCCTATGAGAAAGGAAGAAACCAACCACATACAAACAATAAAATGAAGCAAATCTAACTGGAATCCGAGAGGAATATTTGGGTTGTAAATCCAGGCAAAAATAGACCACATACATGTACTATGACGCCACGCTTTGTTTACATGTGTGCTTTCTGATGGTGCTCGGTAGACCACGGGCCCCCACCAGCTCCACAGGATATAGAATTTCTTTTGGCAGTGAAATCAGTATCGTGGCGCAGGAACCGACTACCTGCAGTTGCTCATTTTGGGTCTCTCAAGATTTGAATTCAGAGACTTAAAAAAGTCTGCATGGTAAATGCTCACCTTTGAAGGGAGCATGGCACCTCAAAAGTGAATCACAAGTTTTATTTACCAATGTTAAAGTTATCACATATGTCCTGTTCATAACATAAACTTGGAGTCAGTTCCCAAGCTGGAATCTTGATTCTTGACACGATCAATATTGATTCCAAACACTCCTGGAGTTGCTCAAGACTAACCTGGCATACCACAGCAGTGCTTTGGGCAATCTAGCCCATTTTATGAGATGTACGTTGCATCAGGGAGATGTTTATTTTTATTAATAACAGGTTTTGCCTTTACAAAACTTCTTTGTTATCTTTATCAAAGTTTGGTTTGTTTACAAGAGCTACCTGTATGCACATACATGTACATGTAATCACAATGATCCTTGATTCAAAACCACTGAACTAAAGCAGTGTGGAAGTGGAGAAACCACAAGAACTGTCACAAGAAAAACGTTGAACGTTAATTAGCAAGGAATTCTTTCATTGAAGTTAATTTGAATAGCTTGGGACTTGAATTCAAGCTTGAGGTCTTGTGGGGTTCACAACTGGGATGGCTTATAAGAGGGTCTGACAACAATGAACTACAGCAAAGGTCCAAGGATGGTTGGGGCCAATTAATCCATCAATAGCGCGACAGGGCCCAACTTCAACACACTAGGTTGGGATCGCCTAACTGTAGTTGGGACAATCTACAGTTGGGACTGATGCTACATGTACGGTTGGGGAGTAGCAAGATTGTTGGGGACTAAAATCAATTTACCTGGGGGTCATGATGGTAGACTTCTCGGCGTGAGCTAGACAGTGTGCTGGTGGTGTTAAGCCTATTCCAAGGGTCAACTCGCTGTGCTAGATGAGTTGGCTGCGTGTAGGACTTTGTCTGTAATACATTGTTGAGAATTTGTCATTTAACACATCAACCACATAATGGAACACAAACTTTATTGATAGAAACCAAATCTATACAAAGCACTTTTGGCAAAACATGTTCAGCAAAATGATTTTCTTGGTTTTTGTTTAGAAATGGCTTTGAAAAAAATGTCTGTATTCGTGTATGACTTTTGTTTTAAAGCTGAAGAACAATATAACTTTTTCTTTTGCAATCTATGAAAAGAAACTAGGGCCCACACCTTTAAACCATGTAAACAGAGACCTGAGCCGTTACCTTTAATTTTATTGCAGTCATGCTATTTAGCATCAACAAGCGTCAACACACACAAGTAGCGTCAACAAAGCATCAACAACTTGGAGATGCCCCCTGAGGATTTTGAAGTGGCTTTATCGTATTTATTAGTTACTCTAACATCTGCCACTGTGTAAAAGAACAGCAAATTTTCTTCCAGATTTGCAATGCATGGGGGCCGCCATCTTTCTTTTCTCTGCCATCAACACGAAAACAAGATGGCAGCCGGTCAGGCTGCACGAGCAGGCGCGATTTTTTGCTCAAATCACACTCACATATCATTTTCAATAATGTGATACGCTGAATATGATATGTAGGAGCCTGATTAATATTGTAAATGTAAAATATATGCTTGACAACTTGTTGACATTTGATGACGCTTGTTGATGCTTGCTGACACTAAATAGCATGACCCTTTATTGGTTTATGGCTAGAAGTTTTTAAATATATGTAGGGCCTTGGCTTACCCTTAATCTACGGCACAACGTTCTTAGATACTCTGTGCTTCTAATCGGCAATAAACCTTTTCAACATTCCCAATGCATTATGGGTTTGGATGACAAACAAGCCATGTATTTTATGCATAAATAAATCTACATGTATGGGGGAGTGAACCAGTCAGAAATTAAGTTTACAATTTTCTTCAGAATATTTTGAAAGTACCTATTCATCACCTAACAGCTGCAAGCGTAGTATACAAGGAAAAGTTTTAAAATAAGATTATTTTTCAAATGTTTGTAAGAAGAAAAATCACCCGTAATTGTCTTTTTATAAGGGCACCAGTCATTCTAGGCTGAAAATGGCGTGATTGGTCGGTGTAGGATGAATGAGCCACAAGTCATGATTTTGATTGGCCAAACTAAGGCATTACTATTCACAATCTTAGTCATAGGTTAATCCATGACAAAAACTTGTCTTGTTGGAAGGAATTCCCTGAATTTTTCTGTTCTGCCATGCTTTAAACATCTAAGTCTTGTAAATATCTTCATTCCAAATTTTATAATGCAACACTCTGAGAGAAGAGGATAGCTTAAACTGGAATAGGTAATAAAATGGAAGCAGATTAATGTGTTGCGGGTACACTTCTCCCATATGGTTGTACATAAAGTGAATTGCTTGTTTGTCATCCAACCCGCATTGCAAACATCGAAAAGGTTTGTTGACATGTGGATGAAATCCAACCAAAACATGAAGCAATAATTGTTCACATAAACTTACAAGTTTTTCTGAATTTATCTGGGCATAGGCCTCTAACCTACTACAAAAGTAATCTCCAGATTAGGCCTAGTCGTAGGCCTAGGCCCTAGCCCAGGCTGGACGTTGTCTTCATTTCATTAGTACAGTCAGGGAGTCCACCTGGGCTAGCCTACGATGAATAGTACTCAAATGGTATTTTAAACATGTTTCTCTCGAGCTTGAATGACCCGAGGAAGAGAGGCCTAGACTTGTTTACTTAATATGAAACAACTAAAAACTGGCAGCAATTAAACCTTCATAGCTAGTCCGAGTAACTTGGACATTACAAATCGCCTTTTTTAACATTTGGACATGTACGGTAGGGCCTACCTTATTACTGGGCTTTCCATCTATGAGCTACATTGAACATGTATTTTGAGTGAAATGATTTAATGGAAGCAAAAGCCTATGGAAGGTACGGATCCTTCCTACTGAGTACTACCATCGCCCAACCATGTCCAAAATGTTTTTTAAAGAGGCGATTTGTTAGGTCCAAGTTACTCGGACTATTTCATCAGTTCAAACTCTAAACACATTTCTAACGTGATTGTTGAGGACCTTCCACACACCTGAAATGTCCTGGCTCCCATGAAGTCATCGTCGTTCTGTAGCTCAGGGAAGGGATATGGCTGTCTGTTTGAAACCTCCATGTTCTTCTTGCGTTAGTTCCTTCTACCCAAAAAGGTTTGATTTTGCAAAGAAATTTGCCACAGGACACCCAACTCAAGTTACAAGCGATCTTTCACAAATGCAAAGTGAATTGAAGTAAGTCACCAATGTGTACGGTACGCGTATTACATGTGCATGTACAATGTACGTACGCATACTGTACACAGACTGTATACAATGGTAACCACGGCAACTTTTGAATTTTAAACTATAGAGGGCGCTATATGAGGTTCACGCTGGATCACAGACATGTTGCACTACACCAAGTACGCACCCATAAAAAACAGTGCAAAATCGGACCGAAATAGCGCCGCCTGTTGACTCTCGTGAAGAGGTTGACCTCTGTTTTTTTTCACTGGCAATTCAAGACTATGGCCAGAAGATCACTTTCCGTTTCAATTTCATGGGGGTTAGCTACGAATATCTTTTTTTATTCGCCTTTCGAGGAAGAAACCCCCAAAACAGCAATAAAACTAAGCGCTCATTTCTGAATATAGCCGCCCGCCTCTATCCAAAATAGGCTCCCAATTCAGGAAATACCCCGAACTGGATACTATTAGTCCCAAATTCGGGATTTATAGAAATATTTCTATGATGCCTCCTGATTATGGCAGGTCTTATTGTAAAAACCCCGTGGGATCACAAAATATCAATGAGCTCGCGCACAGAAATACAACCATTTGGTGGAATGCACCCTTATGTCTGTGCGCTGGATGGATTGAGGCCGGAGCTCGAGGCTGGGGTGGGTGGATGGGTTCAGAACTACAGAACAGAAAGGGTCACCTCCAGAACAATGAAAAACCTATTTCAGCTACTCTTCCATCTAGCGATTTTATTTCTTTATTTTTGTATTAAACTTTCCATCCATCCATCTACGCGGAACCTCAGAGTCGCCAGGATAGAAAATTGTTTTGTGCTCCAGTGGCGGAAGCATTTACTTTTGGTAATTTGGGGGTTAATCTTCACACAGTACCAGTACATGAATGCACTTTAAGGTACGACCGTCTTCGGAATTTGTTTTCATTATTGGCTGTACACTATGATCTTACTAATGATAAAGGTTATTAATATTATTATTCAGTAGCAAACCGATTTTTTTTCGAGGGTTATAATTAAGCAGTTCTGAACTTAAACACGTACAGAAATCACTCTTCTTATCGATTTCCATACTCTTTTTTGCAAGCTGATTATCAATCAGAAGAGAATAGCTCATTTAACTGGTAATTCTTCCATACACTAAGTAATATTTTCACTTCAAACGGATGAGGTAGGCCTCAGCTAGTACTAGGTTGCTGCGCCCAATGTTATGATGATGCATGGTTTTACTGTTGATGGTAAGGACCTAAGCGCGTCGAAATTTAAAAAAAAAAGCAAGCTACCGAGTTTTTCCAAGGCAATCGTCCATTCTTGCTATTAGCGTCAAGAACCAAAGCTCGTGATCGGAAGAACCCGAAGACAAAAGCGCCCGCCAGCACCGGCACCACAAACATGCACATCGCGTGTCTGTGGGGTAGCGCAGGGAGATCACAGCAAGCTCGATGCCAGGAGGGTGCACCCTTGTATTTAGGCCAGAAATATGTGTCCGCCGAGCTCTTTAATAAAAGTTATACACTGAAAATATTTCATATCAGAGGATCCTGAGAGCCATGGGACTGGGGAATTGAAGAAATGTGAGACTGAACCCCTGGGCCGGACTCAGGGCTTCCAATTGGGAGCAATTTGGATGCAATCGGGTCCCAAAGTGGCACTATTTGAGCCATTTTGCAGAGGGATGGTTTTTCAAAATGGCTACTTTTCTGGACAGGGACATTTTCTTGATTTTAGGGGTGGTCCGCGTCTGGTGGAAATTTCTCAAAAATTCATTGGTCAACCCCCCGAAAATAGAAAGGAATATGAAAGGGGGCATGTGGGACAACATTTTTCTTTGTAGCCTGAACACCTGTGAGTGTTGTGT